>CM035188.1:14066974-14078825 GCA_020233015.1 Callinectes sapidus | reverse complement strand
AGAGAGAGAGAGAGAGAGAGAGAGAGAGAGAGAGAGAGAGAGAGAGAGAGAGAGAGTTCTCCACTGAATAATATCAAATAACTTTTGTTTTCGATTGATGAACTGAAATAATTCAAAATCCTATTTTGTATATCGTTTGCAGCATGCAAGTAACCCACCAACACTACTACCACTACTAGTACTACCATTACTTCTGCTGCTGCTGCTGCTGCTGCTGCTACTGCTGCTGCTGCTACTGCTGTTGCTGCTGTTACTACTACTACTACTACTACTACTACTACTACTACTACTACTACTACTACTACTACTAGTGTAACCACCGCCATTACGTACTGTCATGATGTGTTTCATTCAAAATATAATTTTTGACACCGAAACTTAACATTCTATGATACCAAATGAGCAATTATTATGTTACGTAAAAAAGTCATGCATTTACACTCATGTACAGGATAAAAGCTAGAAAATGAAGAGTAGTGTCCATTGCAAATCACATACACTTGAACACATTTCCTTATTTTTATTTATAACAGGCTGGAAAATAATAGAAAGACACCTTTGTGCTAATGTAACTTTGTTTTTCTATATTGGCAGACATCCTTTTTGACGTTTTGTGACCTAAGCAGGCAAAGGAATCAATAAACACACACACACACACACACACACACATAATATATATATATATATATATATATAATATATATATATATATATATATATATATATATATATATATATATATATATATATATATATATATGAGTGTATTGTATGTCAATAAAGGATGTTCTTCTTAATAAGGCACAGCTTTCTCCGACAAAGCATTATCATAAACAGTGAAAAGAATTTTCTTGCTAATGCAGTTTATCTTCTATATATTGGCTGATTTTATTATTTTTTTTTTTTTCCGTTTTGCTACATAGCATAAAAAACCGCTTTTCTAAAGATACAGGATTAAAGAAACTCATACAGCACGTTTTTAGTAATGTTGTTCATATATATTGCATTTTTCTTGCATTTTTTCGTTTTGGTGTATAACATGTTGGATAACATTAAAATGGCATTTTTCTATTGATATCTTTTCATTACCTTATATTGGCCGATTTCATCCGTTTTAGCATTTGGTATATAAGAATGTAGAAGTACCCAATAGAAACGATTTTGTGATAAAATATAAAGCTTTTAGATGTGTTTCATGAAAAAAAGCGTTTTCCTACAAAAGAAACTAAGAAAAAAAAAATGTTTTTAGCAATGTTGTTCATATATTGCATGTTCCTGTATTGGTACGTTTTGATGAATAATAAGAAAAAGGCACATTTCAGGTAACATCCTTTCGTTACCCTATATTGAGTGATTTTCATCGATTTTGCTGTTTGTTACTTAACCCAAGTAAAAATTATGTTGTGGTGTCTCATACATAGGCACTGTAGAACTGCAGCATCCTCTATTTCTGCTCCATACTATCGATGAAATTCAATAAATAATGAACCCATTTTTCTTTAATTCTTTCTGTTTACTCGTACTTTATAGAATCCTTAAGCTTAATTTCGGTATTCATCCCTAATTTTATGAAAAAAGAATAAATCCTTGTATGGAACTGTGAGATTCACAATAGCACCTTAGTGGTGTTTGACAATTCTGCGTGTGCACAAGATAGTCAGCGGGACACAGGGAGAAACAGCACAGTTGTTTTCCTAGTGCTAAGTTGCCGATTCTGGTAATGGGTTCATTATTTATTGAATTTCATCGATAGTATGGAGCAGAAATAGAGGATGCTGCAGTTCTACAGTGCCTATGTATGAGACACCACATGATTTTTACTTGGGTTAAGTAACAAACAGCAAAATCGATGAAAATCACTCAATATACGTAGGGTAACGAAATGATGTTACCTGAAATTTGCCTTTTTCTTATTATTCATCAAAACGTACCAAAATGGTGAGATGAGAGAGTGCCAGTTTATCGACTTTGGCTTCACATCTCAGGAAAATACATTAAGGAGAGAAATGTTTTCTCTCATGCTATATTTTTCTTGCGAAGCTTTTTCATTACCCAGCTCGTGCATGAAGTTACTTTGACACGTAACTGCTTTTATAACCGTAGGTAAATCACGGTCAGGATGAAGTAAATTTTGGCTCGGTTATCGCTTAATTTGTAGAGCCATCTGGTGGCTGAGCTTCATAAATAGCCCATTCCCGCGCGAGGCATACTTTTTCCCCTTGCCACCAGAGCGCAGTCAGTTTCCCGCCACCCGCGGCTCATTGCACGGTGTTTACGCAGTGACTCAGTCCTGCGTGTGCACTGTTTATCGCCTGCCTAAAGTTGTAGAAAAGAGGAAGCGTGTGAGTGTGAGGTGGCAGCGCGGGTGGCGACACACGGCACGGCGATCAGCTCATCTTAATGATAAATGCGTGAGTGTAGGGTGGTGATTGTGGACATAATTTCACTTCTATTCAAGTGTCCGGCAACTTCTGGTATCCGGCATGTCGGCGGTCCCTTTGATGCCGGATAAGATTGTATTGGATTAGTTGTACCATACACGAGAAGTAGAAGCCGTCACGAGGGTTTTGTCCGATGCAGGCATGTGCATAGCATATGCTTCTGGGCAGAGACTTAGTGCGTGCAAGGACGAGTGATGACACGAGGTGATAAAGTGTGGTGTACTCTATCCCTTGTGGCGGCTGTTCTGCCGTGTACTATGGTGAAATGGCACGGGGATGGAAAGGAACGAAGCAATTTGGTAGAAACCCACACACACACTCTCTTCTTACCTGTCAACAAACTTCAGCCACAGGTACGTTGGAAAATTTTGATTCTCCCGAGATGTCCATCTTCCTTATGCCGTGACGAACCTTGAACCTGTGGAGCCAGCCAGCCATCAGAGAACTGGCATGCCCCTTCCTCGCCCATCTTAGCTAAATCAAGCCCTTTCTCTTGTAGCATTGGGCCTGTAATTGTGACTCCTGATCTTTTCAAGCTGAACCACTCGTATTACACTTTGTCCATCATTTCACCACTATGATACTGCAGTCTGTGACGATTTTCCGCTGCCTTTGGGGTGTCGGTGGCTTTCATGTAAACCCTTAACTTTTTCGTTTGGGTTTAATGTCATAGACTAAATAGTTGAACCCACACCATATTCCACCATTAGTTACTGTCTGCTTTCACCTCTCTCTAATCGTCGACAAATGTCTACCTTCTGCTTAAGTGTAAGCACAACACGTTTCCTCTTTTCTACAACTTAAGGCATGATGATGGTGTCAGGTTATAAACAGTACACACGCGGGACTGAGTTACTGAGACAAATTAAACTGAGTAAACACAGGCCGCGGGTGGCGCGAAACAGTGCGCTCTGGTGGCAAGGGGAAAAAGTATGCCTTGCGCGGGAATTTTAATCGATTTTATGAGGACACATATTGATTTTTTATTGGTTTTAAAGCTCGGGGAAAAATGTGCCGGATACTTGAATGCCAGATAAGAGGGATTTTACTGTATTTAATGCCAGAAAATGCTGTTAGAAACAGGAAACAGCAAAAAGAGATCTCTTGCCCTTACAAAATGAGATGAAAATAATAATGGAAAATTACGAGAAAAAAAAATTGGAAGTAATGATTCAGGATACACTACCACCTGCAAGCCACATAAACTGGATATTTGGTTCTACATATATACATGGTGTTTGATTATCTGGATAGAGAAATTATGAAAAAAATGATAAAAAGCATGATATGTCCCATATTGGAATATACAGAAGTAGCTTACAATTGAATAGAAAAAAATACAAAGAAAATGGAAAGAATACAAACTATGAAGAAAGATTTGAAAGTTGGGATTGCCAATACAAAGAAAAAGAGATCTGGTAAGTGAATAAATCAGTAAACAATACAGAAGTAATAGAAATGACTCAGTATTACAGATGGAGGAGGGAAAGAGATGTATGAGAGAGCATGCAAAGAAATTAAGAAGAGTAAATGTTTGACTGACATCAAGAAATATGGCTTCTTATATAAAATTATTCAAACTAGTAATGATTTGAAGGTTGATTTGGTTGTGGCAAACAGTGTACACATTTATATAGAGAAACTGGATAAATATGGATATGGAGACGGGAAAAAATAAGCTTTATCTCATGTTCTATAAAATACAACTAGGTAAATAAAGACACACATACATAAACACACACCACACACACACACACACACACACACACACACACACACACACACACACACACACACACACAAAAAAAAATCACAAGAGTTATTAAAGACTATGTCTTTACTGAAAATAGAAACACATGTGACATAACAGAAAGCACAACATGAAGGAAAGAGGTTTCATGAATGCATGTGGTATAAACTCCCCAATTTTTAACCCCCTTAGTACTGGGATGCATTTTCATATTTATTCTGCTTATTATATGTTGATTCTATACAGCTTCAGAAACTCATGTGGGATTAAGATAGTATGGACTCTGGCCATTAAACTAGTGACCTTCCTAGACCCTTTCTTATGTTAATGAAATTGTCTAATGACACTCAGAACTTGTGGTAAGAATGTGTCTCAGTACTAAAGGGGTTAAGAAGGAATTAAAACATCATGATTTGGCATATCAATAACAGACTATGCTTGAGCATGTACTGTATGCATTTGAATTGTAATCATGAAAACTAATTAGTTATGAGGTTTCTCTTAGAGCAAAGCAGGAACAGAATGGATTGTCAGAATAGCAGAATTATACTGAGACATAATAGACAGCTTTTAAGCAGAAAGATTTAACCCAAATATGTTACTAGTCAAAGCCAACAACAGAAAATGGTGTGGTCCTCTGAGGAATATATGAAGATGAATTGATCCAAGAATAAGATAGACAGTATAAACCTTTGAGGAAATTTCCACTATAAAAATGGGGCCAATGTGGAGTACTGAGAGAGGTGGATAGTGGGCTAGTGAAAGGACTATAGGGACATGAGAGTATGGCTGGAAGGTAGATGCCTCTTTGACTATCTAGTGAGTAATAAGCATCAGGCATCACAAGACAGACACACAAACCCTACCATGGAAGATTACCCATAACCCATGTCCTATTCTAGATTGTCTATATGCAATGTCTCTTCTATTCTCAAGTGTGGTCAGTTCATTTAGTTTAGAAAGGTTCTTTATGAAATCATTTGAAGTATAATACAGTACATTAATGTATGGTAATGGATCTCTCTCTCTCTCTCTCTCTCTCTCTCTCTCTCTCTCTCTCTCTCTCTCTCTCTCTCTCTCTCTCTCTCTCTCTCTCTCTCTCTCTCATAACTGATTGATAGTTCAAGAATATTATGTGATTTTGAAGAACAAAGCCCTTACCATTATTAAAATCAACCCTTTTAGTGAGGTCATGTAGGAAACTAGAAATTTACCAAATAAATTTACAATCTGGATGCTTTAATCCTATATAAAAATTGTTTTAGATACATGTCATTATTAAAGCCACCAAGAATAACTTTCAAGCTGAGATAAATGCAGTTATATAGTTTATTTTCTTAATAATTATTGCTTTTTTATATTTTTTTCATTGTCATTTACTACAACAGCAGTTTACATAATCTGGTAAAGTAAACCAACCAAAGGTATTTGTTTTCTGAAGTCAGTCATATGATGAATTGCAATATCAAACAACTAATTTTATAAGCAATTACTGAAAATAATAACTAACATTTTTCACTTACATTCCAAACTGATTTATTAAATCAAACCAAATATATATAATGATACCCTTTATATAAGTTCTACATCTAATAGATTTCAAAATATAAACAGCCCTTTTGTTGTGAGATATTCTATTTATAATGGCAATCTGATACCTGATTTCAATGCTTTATTTTATGAGTGAGAAATCAATCTTCAATGAAGATACTTCATACAATATGCTTCAGTAAAATTTAAGTCTAGTATTTGTTTTGATTTTATATATATGTATATATATATATATATATATATATATATATATATATATATATATATATATATATATATATATATATATATATATGTGTGTGTGTGTGTGTGTGTGTGTGTGTGTGTGTGTGTGTGTACACACACACAGGACTTTAAGCACAAAGCTGGTCAACTTATACAGTACACTGGTCATGAGTAGCACCTTGGGCTGGGTGCTTTAACTTCTTCAGTATATGAAGCACATCTGGCATTATCAGTTCAAGGGCAGGTTATCATGGTTAAGCCACTCAATGTAGCTGGGAGAGAGTGGCTGAAAAAAAAAGAAAAACTTGAATTAACAAATTATTGTGATGCTTTAGTTACATACATGATGTCTTTCTTGCAAAGCTGTACATAAACTCCAAGCCTACTAAGGCTAGATCCAGAATGTAAAATCCTCACTCTAAATATTTAATGATTTTATTCTCCACACACATTTCATTAAAAATTAGGAAGGGAAAAATTGGATTTTCATAGAACAAATGACATTAAATAAAGAAGTAATTGAGTAGAGTAGGATTAGTACCAAACTAGGAAAAAGTAACATAGTTGTTTGACTATACCAGTGTTGATCCAAGGTAATACTAGTGATTACAGTATATGAAGATCTCTAAGGTATACATGTGTTGATGAGTATGAAGAAAGTTATATTCTTTTTATGTGGAGGGGATTTGACTAAAGGGAACGAAAATTGTGATTATGTAAAAAAGTCCCACCAAGGTGCCAGTCCATGAAGAGGATAATAAAAATTACCCAATTGTATGGGACATGTGTCTTGAAACCTTCTCTTAAAGGAATTCAAGTCTCAGCAAGGTGGAAATGCAAAAACAGGGAGGGATTTTTTTTTATGTAAGAAGAGGAAGCCAGCCAAGGACAACAGAAACAGTGAAAACAAAAAAGCCCACAATTATTGTCAGTTCCCCCGAAAGAACAACAGAGATATGGACAAATGCCTTGAAACCTCCCTCTTAAATAGTCAAGTCATAGGAAGCTGGAAATACATAGGCAGGCAAGGAGCTCTAGAGTTTACCAGAGAAAGGAAGGAATGTTTGAGAGTATTGGTTAACTCTTGCATTAGAGAGATGAACACAATAGGGGTGAGAGGAAGAAGAAAGTCTTGTGCAGTGAGGTTGCAGGAGGACAGAAGGTATGCAGTTAGCAAGATCAATAGAGCAGTCAGCATGAAAAAAGCAATAGAAGATAGCAAGGGATGCAACATTTTGGCAAAGAGAGAGAGGCTGAAGACAGTCAGTCAGAGGAGAGAGTTAATGAGATGAAGAGCTCTTGATTCCACTCTATCTAACAGAATTGTGAGTGGAAACCCCCATACATGCAAAAAGTACTTCATACATGGACAGACAAGGCCCTTGTAGAGTTAGTAGTTGGGGGATGAGAAAAACTGGTGTTAAAGCCTCAGAACACCTAACTTCATAGAAGCTGTTTTAGCAAGAGATGAAATATGAAGTTTCCAGTTTAGATTATGAGTACAGGAGAAACTGAGGATATTCATTGTAGAAGAGGGGGAAAACTGGGTGTCATTAAAGAAGAGGGGATAGTTGTCTGGAAGGTTGTGTTAAGTTGGTACATGGAAGAAGTGAGTTTTTGAGGCATTGAACACAACGAAGTTTTCTCTGCTCCAATTAGAAATCTTAGAGAGATCAGAAGTGAGGCATTCTGTGGCATCCCTGCATGAACTGTTAACTTGCTGAAGGGTTGGTAATCTCTGGAAAGAAATGGAAAAGTGTAGGAAGGTATCATCAGTGTATGACTGGATAGGACAAGAAGTTTGGTTTAGATCATTAATGAAAAGCAAAAAGAGAGTGGGTGATAGGACAGAACCCTGAGGAATACCACTGTTTATAGACTTAAGAGAAGAACAGTGGCTGTCTAACACAGCAGCAATAGAACAGTTGGAGAGAGAAAGATAGAAACCATATGAGGACAGTTCTGAGATCAAAGCTTTGTGCTAGACTCTATCAAAAGCTTGCTTAGGAAGCAATTTTTACCATTGAAATTAATGTAAAAACATTTAATCCGTTCCAGTTTATTTTGAATAAAAAAATACGACACTTAACCCCATCTATTGCGAGAAATTGGTCCTTTAACATCGCCGCAATACCTAAAAATGCAATAGCCATTGTTAAGAAGTAATGGGAAAAATAAAATTGGTCCTGGCCCATCAGGGTGGCAACACGAATTAACATATTGGCACCTTGTTTTCCTCTCATCTCATAGATATCCTTCACATTTTGAGAGTATAAAGTAAACACAGACATGAAATGCATAAAAAAAAAGAACGGCTTAACAAAAGACTTATTTACTTTTGTGTGAAACTCCTGAGTCCCAATGAAGACTAGACAAGGCTCCCCGTGGGTCCCTGCCTCCCTCCCATTCACTAAATACAGGAACACATCGCTTAGTGTTCCCCCCTTTCCCCTCCCTCCGTCCTTATCCTCTCCCATTCGATACGCAAACAGACCGAGTGGGCCGCCCCCCATCCTTCCCTCCTCCAGCCACACACCATCCTCTCTCCCTCCTCCCCCCCTCTCTCTCCCTCTCTCTCTCTCTCTCTCTCTCTCTCTCTCTCTCTCTCTCTCTCTCTCTCTCTCTCTTTTGAGAGGTGTTTTCAACTTTTGTAATTAAGTTTGAATCAAGAGGTACCACTGTATATATATATATATATATACAGGTACCTCTGGTTTTACATGTGTTCGTTTTACGCATTTACGAATTTACGTTGGTTGCAAAATCTCCCCCAAAAATATTTAATTTGTTTCTTTTCACTTACATGCCATATTTCGTTGAGTGGCCAACATATGTCTCACGTGAGTTCCTTTACGCCGCCCAAACAACAACAGTTACACAATCACACATGCGTACAATATATATACAGGTACCTCTCATTTTATACTTGTTTATTTTACATTTTTACAGATTTACACGAGGACAAAAATCTCCTCCAATATATATAATTTAAGTACGTTTCTCTTCACATATGCGATATTTCATGGCATGACCAACAAATGTTTCATGTGAGTTCCTTTATGTCACCTAAACAAGAACAGTTACACAATCACATGTGTGTACAATATATATATATATATATATATATATATATATATATATATATATATATATATATATATATATATATATATATATATATATACATATACAGTCAGCCCTCGTTTTTACGGACTAATACAGACTGGGCCATGTCCGGAAAACGAAAAAGTCTGGACATTGAAAATTGAGTACAATACAGTTCTGTACTGTACAGTAAACTCTTGCACACATACTCATAGGCTACAATATGTTATAATATGCATATACAGTATACATGAGAGTAAAATATGGTTTTACCTGCAATAGAGTACAGTATAATATTAACCCGAAAACTGCTGTAAGCCTTCTGGGTAGCTTAGCAGTGAACTGCTGTATGCTTTCTGGAAGCGCACTTTTTAAACAGGTAAGGGACACAATGGACATAAAAAAATGTATGGTAATTTGCACATTTGAACACATGTAAAACCAGAGGTACCTGTATATATATATATATATATATATATATATATATATATATATATATATATATATATATATATATATATATATACAGTGGTACCTCTTGATTCAAACTTAATACTTAATTAGTTCTTTTTGGCTGTTCGAATTACGAAAATTCGAATTAGGAAGCAATTTTTACCATTGAAATTAATGTAAAAATATTTAATCCGTTCCAGTTGATTTTAAGTAAGAAAAAAAAAATAAATAAATAAAATAAAATGATACTACACTCAACCCCAGCTATTGCGATAAAAAATGTACATAGGTTAACGCGCACTTTACCTCTGCTGAGGACAGTAGACAGCGGAGGTGTAAGATGGTGGCGAAGGAGGGGAGGAATGAAATCAGCTGACAAAAATTACACTTACATAAACATGATGAAATTAATAGAGACTCAAAAATAACTTAACTCTAGGTTTTTTTTATCTTTTCTATTTTATATATTTTTTTGTATTTTGAATTTTCTCTTCCATTCACTGCTTTTGCTTCTTTTCTTCACACTTCCACCCTCACTGTCACTGGATAGACATTGTTTCTTTAAAAATCTATCTAAAGACGACTGTTTTTCTCTACTTTTAAAATGTTTCTAAAATGTGTAAGGCAAATGTCATTAAACTGAGCAGTAATACGACAAGTGTGCACTTTTTCAGGGTGTTTCTTTTCAATGAAATCAGTAACTTTCCCATAATATACCAAGATTTCCTTGATTTCAGCAGAAGTTATAACCTAACGCCGCTGCTATGAACTGGTGGTGGCTTGGCACAATTAAATGCTTGCTGCTTATATTGTGAATATTTATTCGTATCCTGGGCAACAATTAGGCTCATTTCCCAGCTTGTATCTTGAAAAATTCATATCCTGAAACACTCTTATGTAGAGATATGACTATATATGTGTGTGTGTGTGTGTGTGTGTGTGTGTGTTATTCACCTCGGGGTCGCCTGCTGGTCACCCAGCCAGCCTTTCCCTATGGAGGGAGCTCAGAGCTCATGTAGACCAATCTTTGGGTAGGGCTGAGACTATATCACACACTACACACTGGGACAGTGATGTTTACGGATGGTTATCATGTCGGCGACTCGGTGTCTTGTTTACATCATGCACCACCTGCGCGATAATAATCATCAGTTGCTGATTAGGCTAACAGATACTTTGGCGTCGGTAAATACTTGATGTTGAGCTAACCAATCATAGCCTTCACATCTAATTTCATTATAAAATCAATACTACATGACAAGGTAGTAATGAGAATTACCAACCAAGCCTATCATATTATGGCTCCAAAGTGTCCAGTGAGGCTCCAGCAATAAACCTCATCACAAATAGGAAATAATGAATATTCCTGCCATTTGGAGATCTGTTATACCTGGAATTGTGCACATTAAGGTCAACCAATTTTGCCATGATAATAACGTAATTGAGTGAGGGCACCGATATATATTTTTATATACCCCCTTCACACCCTTTCTGCCCCCAACAGCACGACTCAAGCCACAGATACATATAGGTAAGGCAGAGGGGTGGTGTAACTTCCACAGCTCGGATGGGCAAGTGAAGCTAAGTGCACCTATAGCAGATCAAAATGGGGGACAAAGCACACACACAGAGTTCACTTTGGCCAGTTTACTCAGCAAAACAGTACACGTAACACAGGGGGACCGTGACATGACGCCACACACAGAACAAAGGCATACAGCAAAGCGACAGCTTGGGCCACTTCACACCTCTTTTCATAGCCTTCTGGCAAGCTTTTACAATGTCAACAGCGACAACCATAGTCTCTGTATACACTGCCAAAACACAGGCACTTCCACCATGGAAGTCACAGGGTATATCTCCCAGGAAATGAGTAGAGGCGAGCAGGACTCTCCGGAGCGTGTTGTATCTCCCCTTCCTTGCCGGCCAGCTACTGTGTTGACTCATGAAAATCTCCTGTGTCTCGCTCTCCCTGCTCCTCGCCACTCACACACACACACACACACACACACACACACACAGCCCCACAACCACACACAGGCCCAAAATATAAAATATTGGTTTGTAACAATATATATATATATATATATATATATATATATATATATATATATATATATATATATATATATATATATATGCATGTGTGATTGTGTAACTGTTGTTGTTTGGGTTGCATAAAGGAACTCATGTGAGACATCTGTTGGCCACTCAAAGAAATATCACATACAAGTGAAAAGAAACGTACCTAAATTATATTTTTTGAGGGGGATTTTGGATCCCACGTAAATTCGAATACACGTAATACGAACAAGCGTAAAATGAG
>CM035188.1:14034474-14061974 GCA_020233015.1 Callinectes sapidus | reverse complement strand
TGGAGTCTAAAGTGTAAACTTGAATTTAAAACTAAGAAATGTTATGTGATAGAGGGATTTGGGGGTGATTATTCCGGACATGTTGTCACTAGAGAAACATTTATGTGTGATTTTGGCTCCACTTATAAAATATTAAGCAACATTAGAATGGCTTTTATCTAAATGCATATGGATATAAAGAGAACAATTACATCCATGATATGTCTCAAGTTGGAATATGCTGCAGTCATATGGCTTCCACATAGAAAAATATAAAGAAATTGAAAAGGATATTAAAGACAGCAACAAAGAGAGTGCTAGAACTAAAGGAAAAGATTTATGATGAGCAACTGGAAGAAATGAGATTAAAACACTGGAAAAGAAGAGAAAAAGGAGCCTTGATAACAATGTACAAATTAGTAAACCAAATGAAGACAGATAATTTTTTGGGATAACATAGATAAGGGAACAAGATGTAAGAGAGGACATACAAAAAAGGTTAATGAGTGTAAATGACTCAATGACATAAAAAAATACAGCTTCCCATATTGTACTGAATGCTGGAATAGTGGTGGTTAAAGCTGTTAGTTTGAGAAAATTTAAAGATAAATTGGATAACTATAGATATGGAGACAGGGTGAATGAGCTTCAGCTTGTAAAATGTATAATATATATATGAAAATACACACTATCATTTTTAAGTGTTGCAAATAGTCTTTGTTTGCATTTGTGGGAAAATTATATTTTTACTTAACTTAATTTCCCACATAATTACAATTATAGGATTCATATATTGATTATCCAGATCACTATAATGTAGAAACAAAACTCAAAAGCTAACCTTACATTCTCAGCCTTACAACACTTACTTCAAGCTCCGTCTTTAGTTCATTCCACCCAGGCAATGTTAGTAATTAAAAAGTTCTATTCTTTGCAGACAAAGTCAGGATAATCCATTACCAAATCAGACAATAAAGGAAAAAACAAAAGAAATTATAAATAACTGCTTTTATCATTCTTTAGGCAAATGTAATTTCATAAAAATTTCAAGCAATGAAACATTCCTAGTCATTCTTGAGAACTGACATGTGTCATTCTAACAAGTTTTTAAGAGCTGGGATATATTTGGTTTACAATTAATTTGGTTTGCAGATTCCCTCAATATCAACTATATTAAGTTATAAGCTGGATATATATTGTTTACAAATAAAATAGTTTGTAGATTTCCTCATTATCAATTATATTAAGTTATAAGAAAGAAATTACTAATTTGGAGTGAAAGGGTCTGATTAATGATAAACATAGATGTATCAATAAAAAGGAGGTGGTGCCAGAAGCTACAGGAGTCTAGTCTACGCAACACAATGATTGCTCCCAGTTTTTTCCACCATATAAGGGATCCTCCTCCAACATTAAGATTTCATTTGAGGAAAAGATCATCCTAGAAAACAACAGAAAGTAGATAACTAGTAATTTTATCACTGCAAATATATCAAGAAAACAGAATAAATCAAAAGAAATTTTCATTGCATGCTTTACAAAGGGTATTTTCATTTTATTGATATTTTGCTCAGTTTCCTGTAATGACAAAGCCACCAAAGTATTTATGTGATTGCATAAAGGCCACAAGCTTATCACACAAGAATGTCATCAATATCTCTTATTACAATTTCCTCACACAAGCTGTTGGATGAGGACTCACTGTACTAGTCAAATGTGACATATAAACAATTCCCATGGGAGTCTTCTACCCTTTTACTTCTACCACCACCTCCTCCTGGACTGCCACCTCCGACACCACCACCAAATGCCACCCACTTGCATGAAAATCACTTCATTGTGATCGATACACATCCGCTGCTGGTTTGCTTGGGCAATCTCTTCCATGTCTACAGATGCTTCTTTAGTTTTATCATTCTGTGAGAAAAATCAGAAAATGTTAAACAATACATTACTATGATAAAATATAACATTTAAAGCATACAATCATTACAAAAAATACAAACCTGCAAAGCTACAACTTTTTTGTGCACACACACACAGATGGCAGATTGTTGGAAAAGTTTTGCTTTAAGGAAAGTAATGGGACCGGATGGAGTGTCAGGCTGGACACTAAGGGAATGTAAAGATCAACTAATACAGTCAATTTGGGAAGTGATTACCAGCCCTCGCCCTGGATGACAACGCTGCACAACTTTGGTGTCAAATGTTGTTATATTTACATAGAACTCAGACTATTATTACTTTCAAACTGGAGCCATATGTGGTGCTCAATAGTTTGAAGGTCAAGTTCACACTCACCTGTGGCAGTGGAGTCCACAGCTTGACAACAGATTCTATTCCACTTGTTGCCAGCAAACAGGTGTGGGGATGGGCTTGGACACAGTTCACTATTGACTCATCACCGGGCAAAACACGTATCAGATTGGTGGTGTGACTGTCCCACACAAACAGATTTCCATCATCAGAACCAGCAGCAATGAATTTTCCATCACTGAAAAATTACTTTGTTAGCTTTCTTAATACATACAGAAATTTCAACCACATTAAAATAGGGATTTATATGATTTGAATAACCATTAAAACATCACAAAAGAGTAGCTCCTGTGATTCATGAAGCATATTAAAACACCAATTTTTATGAAACCATCTAAAGAAAATCACAAAAAAACATAGTAATCACATCCTCCATGCTGGGTTATCCCTTTCAGAAACAACATGATAAGCAGTATTGACTTCCAGATCGCGTGCCGCATGCCCATATAGCCGGAGTTGACACTGACAGACTATGCTGGTAATAGGCCTTGAATCAGTCTCACGGAACAATCGCTGATTTGAAACAAAGTCATACCAGCGGTATCCCATGATTCTGCGAAGGCATCTAATACCAAAGACATCAATTCGCCTCTTCAGGTTGGTGTTCAGTTTCCATGTCTCACAACCATAGAGTACAACAGGGATCACCAGTGACTTGAAGATCTGAATCTTTGTCCATCTGCACAAGTATTGACAACACCAAATACTCATGCTGAGTGAGTCCATATTACAGTATGCCAGGCCAATCCGTTGTACAACTTCCTGGCTCGACCCACCATCGTTAGGAAAGACCTGTTGTCATTCCTGGTACTAAAACCATGGGGCCAACCTATATCTCATAGCCAGCCCTCTCAGTGCCAGTGACAGCATTTAAGTTGCCCAGGAGAAACCACCCATAAAACAGCATGGGGCATGCTTACATGAATAGTCACCATCAATTAAGGCTTAAACAAGACCACACACATATGGAAAAGCAAAGTTTTGCCAACTTCTTGTTTCTGTTAGACTAAACGCTCAGAACTCCTAGTGTTGAATATATGTTCGTCTTTGGCTAGGAGAACAACTACTACTGCATGAAAAGAAACAAGGCCAAATTATCTATGTGCAGCTATGTGAGCTAAGCATCTACTACTTCATGCTATCATGGTATAAATCAAACATGTATTTCATACTCTGCTCTATAAACAAATGTATATTTGCTTTCATGTCATTCTATGGAAAAACTTAATCTAAAATGCACAAAGTATCAATTTGTTCATAAACACTGGATTTGAAAAATAAAGGAGATGAATGTATAAAGAAGTTTCTTTCAAGAAATACTCACCTGCCAAGAAATATAGCCTCCTTAATATCTGTTAGTGTGTTGCAGTGTCCACAGTAATACTTGTGGTAGTCTGATGCCTGTGAACGCCATTTCTGTTCTTGTGCACTTGGAGTTGGAAATGGAATATCATTATCACCATCGATATCTGGGCCTGCAGAAAACAATTACATCATATGAACATAAAAAGTATAAGTATAAGAAAGATAGTTCAAAATTTACTTATAAGGTTTATAGCAAAATGAAAACAAGATGTGAAGCTCGGCCAATGGCAGCGCGCTGCTGCTACACTCCTCCCGCCCCAGCCAATCGCCAAGCGGCATTCAAGGTTACACCACCTTACTATCCCCATGTCCTGCTCTTTAAATACTCTTTAAATAAGTACTATCTTACAAATCAAAGTAGCAAGAAGTGAGAAATTACTGAAAATAATAAGCTGTAATAAGTTTTCCCTCACCTTCTCTTTGCTTATTGATGATTGCTTTTCCTATGTCATCAGCTAAGGTGGTGCAAGCTGGAGAAGAGATGTGGTCTGGATGTTGCTTCATGAAGTCATCTAGACAGAGCTGGGCCTCATCTTCTCGCCCCAGCTGGTGTAAGCACCTTGCTAACCTGAAATATACATTTTTTTTCATTACTCCTCCATTTAACTGTGATGATACATGTCTAAAAGTGAGTTATGTTTAATAGTGGATATGATATTGATCTTGTCCCATTAGATATGGTTTGTCAATGTTTTGCTGGATGTGATATACCTAGAGATACATATTGGTATATCAATAATTTTACTTCAGCAAATCACTTCTCTGCTAGAGGAAGCATTCCCATGAGATACACTGTGCCACCACACACCGCCAGTTGCTGAATTGTTTGCAGATCACACGTACTGCTCTGCTGTCAAGGAATATCATCTGGCAGCCTTCTTCCCGTTATCCTTTTTTGGAGCGGAAAGGCTTTGCCACAACCTGTTATCTGTTTAAGAGCAGGTTGCAACACTATCCATTTTCTGTGTAAGTGGGTAGCAAAGAATTCTATCCGGCAGCCTTCTTCCCGTTACTCTTTTTTGGAGCATTTAGGAGCAGGTTGTAGCACCACCAATTTTGTAATGTGATATTAACAAAGCTGTAGTACAAAGATAGAGAAGTTGAAAAAACTTGCTAGTCCTCTCAATATCTTATATAAACAAGCAGTTTTATAAAAGAAGTTCAGTAGTTACGTGCAAATGATGAAAAGTTGATCAAACAATCTAGTGATTTGTTCAACTGATCACAGCCATCATTGTTGGGTCGAAGAAAGGCAGTACTTTCTCTGACATCTATTGATGACAGGTGACCGTAAGAACTGCAAACACATTTTCAGTCTCGATTTCCTTATAAATTAACATTATATACTTGTATAAAACACTAAAAATATTACAATGGTTATAAATAAAACATGCAATCAACTTAGCACCATGACATTTGAGGAAAACCACACCCATTAACAAACATGCATCAACTCAAGGTTCCATAATATAGGATCTAATACTGCACTTAAAGTACATTACATATGTTTTCATGTTCATAGAAAACTATTAAACATTTCTTTTCTGATTATAAAGGAATAATAATATACAGTGGTACCTCTTGATTCGAACTTAATTCATTCTTATTGGCAGTTTGAATTGCAAAAATGTGAATTAGGAAGCAAATTTTGCCATTGAAATTAATATAAAAACATTTAATCTATTCCAGTTTATTTCAAATAAAAAAAAATACTACACTCAACCCCCAGCTATTGCGAGAAATTGGTCTCTTAACATCGCCACAATAGATAAAAATGCAATAGACATTGTTAAGAAGTAATGGGAAAAAATAGAATTGGTCCTGGCCCACCAGAGTGGCAACATGATTTAACATATTGGCACCTTGTTTTCCCTCATCTCATCGTAAACTGGTGCTTACTAGATCACTTTGAAGTCCACATACAGTATAGGTAAGGAAAATGCATAAAAGATGGGCAAAAATGATGGAAAAGTTAAAAATTTAAAACAAATCACAACACAAAAGAATACACTCACCTAAAATGAGCTTTAACATGGTGTGGGTCAATGTCAAGTGCAGTGAAGCAGTCCCTCAATGCAGCATATATATCACCATCCCTGAAATATTTCTTATATTAGTTTTTTTATGCAAGAGAGGGAAGCCAGCCAAGGGAAATAAAAATAAAAATAAATAAAAAGTCCACTAATTGCCAGTTCCCTGAAAGATAATACAAACAACATTGTAGTCAATATAGTATCATATTGACACACTTTTATGAACTCATTCTTGTTCTATTTCTCTAATCTCCCTTTAATGTCAAGCAAAGCCAAAGTGCCTCTGGTATTTTGTCTCTACCAGTTAGGGGGACCTAAGGAGGCATTATACTATACTTCTATGTATGTATGTGTGGGGTGAGATGGAATATATGTGTAACCTGGGTCTTTCTTCTTCAGCACTACTCTGCATGAACATCTGATGTCATGTTAGTAAGATAATATAAGTAATTAATATCTGGGTTTGCTGATGCTCATTTCAGAAATTTGTTGATCTAAAAGCTAAGCAACAATGAAGACAAACTTCCAATCACATGACTCCTGATGGTTTAACAGTATGATTTAAAGTTACACTAAATCATAATACCCAAGGGCAGATCAAACAAAATACATACCACTTTCTTTTCATAAGTGCTGCAGCTCGATTGCTGTAAAGGACAGCTGAATTAGGACTAATTTCTGCAGCTTGATTGTATAATTGCAAACCCGTAATATATTTTTCAGCAGCAAATGCTTGATTAGCTCTGGCCTTGAGAGATTCTGCTCTTGGAGTCAGAGGAGGCACTGGTGGGTAGAAATACACTGACATTCTGTCTCCTCCTTCAGTAAGGTGACTAGATATGCCATTTGTATTGGCACTTACTGATTTATACATACCATTGGATACTGCATCACACTCTGAAAAGATGAGAAAGATTTAACAAACTCAGGATTGTTATCTTAAATGAATACCTCTACAACATTAAGCACCAAAACACTTTACAGTATCAGCTATGGAAACCATGACCTGGAAACAATGGATACAAAAATACGAACAAAAACAAAATAAACATGAAAAAAATTTTGCAAACAAACAATTTCTGTACTAACCTTTAGAGTGAAGCTTTGTGGCACTTGGGGCTGCATAGTGTCTGGGGTATTGAGGGTTTGCCATGTGGAAGAGGTAGATATGTTCTCCTCCAAGGTTAGCCAAGAGCTGCGTGCCATCTGCACTGTATGTCAGGTATGTGGTTGAGAGGCTCCTTCCTTGGCGGTGGAATTCTCGTAGTCTATCAGGCAAGTGCCCTTGAGAAATAGATTGATGAATAATATTTCATTGTGAACATTAACACTACTTATGATGATGATAATGATAATAGAATAATGATAAAAATGGTAATGATAATAATAAATACAGATATTCTCCGATATATGATTCACCATTATAAGATATTTAACTTTTATGATATTCATTTTATACTTCTCTAATTCTGCTATGCATACCTACAATGAGTTGTTTCAGTTTTAAAATATCCTAAGTAAGAACTTGCTCTGCACTAATTTTTTCATGAATCATTTATCACCCTTTTATTTTTACTCACATTGTCACTGAAACTTAAGTATTTAGGGTGGAAATCCCACTTTATCATAATTTTTTAAAAAATACAAAGTACTGTATAAGACGACTCCAAATTTTTGAGGGAAAAATTTAGGTTTTGAGCAATTACTGGTATATAAGACGACCCTCTTAATGATAAAGGGAGCTCCACATGGTTGGCTAATGGTAAAAGCCTCTATCACTGCAAATCCATAATATGAGAGGCTTGCATGGTGGTTCATTCCCTCACGAGTTCATTGTTACCATGGCAAAATTTATTGTCTGTTCTGCATAACTCCAAAATGACAGGAATATGGTCATGGTTTCTGTTAGTCTGACTGGCAACTGATTATTATCATGGTGTGGTTGGAATCAGGCATTTCAGGTGTCGGGTGAGGGTGTCACCAGATTCCCCCACTGGTGCCACTTCACCATAAATCATGGGTTTGCCTTTTTCTCCAAACCTATTTCATCTCCTTTATTCCAGTTTCTGTCTGTCTTTGTTTTTATATAAATTGGTTCATTACCGATTTCTAACTTCTGTTCCATTTTACTGTTAAAGTAAAAATAAGCTCAACAGAGCGTTTCATCACGTGGAGCCAAGGCCTGGAACACTTTACCTGAATATCTAGTCCCAGTAAAAGATACCAAGACATTTTAAAAGAAATTATCCACTGTAATTTTAACTATAATAACTAATATATATATATATATATATATATATATATATATATATATATATATATATATATATACACACACGAGGTCCATTCAAAAAGTATCCGACCTTGGTCCATAAAAGGAAAAATAATTTACCATTCAGCAATTAATTTCTGTGGAAGTTGACGGCACCCTTACTGCGCATGCGTGGAAATTATAAAAGCTCTAGTGCGTCCCGCCTGTTCCCGCCTGTTAAGGCTAGAGTACAGACATCCAGCACGCACCCGTCGGATTATCGGTCTGTTTGCGTATTGAATGGGAGAGGATAAGGACGGAGGGAGGGGGAAGGGAAGAATACTACGTGATCTGTTCCTGTATTCAGTGCATGGGAGGGAGGCAGGGACCCGGGGAGAGATTGTCTAGTCTTCATCAAGACTCGGGAGTTTCATACTGAATTAAATAACTTTTTTGTTATGCCTTTTTAAAAATTTATTGTATTCATTTATTCTTTTATGCATTTCATGTCTGTGTTTACTTTGTACTCTCAAAATGCAAAGGATATCTATGAATTATGATGAGATGAGGGGAAAACAACTTGCCAATATGTTAAATCATGTTGCCACTCTGGTGGGTCAGGACCAATTTTGTTTTTTTTCCCATTACCTCTTAACAATGGCTATTGCGTTCTTAGGTATTGCAGCGATGTTAAGGGACCAATTTCTTGCAATAGCTGGGGTTGAGTGTAGAATTTTTTTGTTTTTTTTTAACTTAAAATCAACTGGAACGTATTAAATGTTTTTGCATTAATTTCAATGGTAAAAATTGCTTCCTAATTCAAATTTTCGCTATTCGAACAGCCAAAAAGAACTAATTAAGTTCGAATGAAGAGGTACCACTGTAAGTCTCTTGTTATGTCCATTTTCATGCATTTCATGTCTGTATTTACTTTATATTATCAAAATGTGATCGATGTCTATGAATAAAGGGAGATAAAGGGAAAACAATGTGCCAATATGTTAAATCATGTCACCACTCTGGAGGGCCAGGACCAATTTTATTTTTTCCCATTACTTCTTAACAATGGCTAATGCATTTTTAACTATTGTGGCGATGTCTCATAGTCTTATGCCTAAAATTCGAGTTTCAGTTTTTTGTAAATATTTTCTATTACTAGTACAATATATTCCACATCACCCAAACTTTATTTTTCATTATAAATATTCATCTGATACATTTCTTCCTATGATGTACAACTAAACATAGGGTCATTATTCATATGTACATAGAATTAAATATATAACCAATTTGGGTATGCTACACATCATAATATTGTATGAAAAACCCTCTCCTATCTCTGTTATTCTTAAACTAGCAACACAGAAACAATGTTGGATGAAAGCATGTAAGTTGTTGAATAACACATACATATGCCTAATATTCATGTTCAATACCTTACAAACAGAATCATACAATATTCATGCTAAAGAAACACTATGATTTAAATATCTAAATCTACATTGGATGCCACAAAAATAGAAAATCTAATTTCCTTAACAGAAATATTGTTAATTGCCATCATGTTTTCTTACAGTACTGCTAACACAGTTCAGCAATAAATTCTCTCTCTCTTTTTAATAAAATTCTTAAGTCCACGCCTTTGTATAATGCTACTCCACATCACCCTGCTACATTGTCTCATGTTTTTATGGGGATGGCATCTATCCTAAAGGCAGATGTCTTGATAAGAAAGAGACACCAATTGATTTGCTCTATCCCTGTCAGTCATTTGGTAGGGAATATCAATGAAATGCCAATCTTGTTTCTGTTCCACTGTAGTGTGTATGGCTAGATCATTAATGATTTCTAAAAAGACACTACAAATTACGAGAGAGAGAGAGAGAGAGAGAGAGAGAGAGAGAGAGAGAGAGAGAGAGAGAGACGGAGAAAAAGAATTATGACCAATTTAAAGATTTTACTATCACACTGACTTAATACTATGAAAGTATTCAAAGTTAGGAGAGAAAATAAAAATTTAAAAGTATACTTCTGCATTGACTGTCCTTACCTGGCACTAGATACTGAACACAACCTGGCGGTAGATTATCTGAAGAACCAGTAGTGTGGTTGACATTGTAATTATTTCTCTCCAGATGACCTGATCCTCCAGAAAAATACTGAAAAAAAAAAGATGACTAATAAAAAATCTATCTATCTATCTATCTATCTACATATATATATATATATATATATATATATATATATATATATATATATATATACACACACACACACAACATCCTTTCCCAGGTTGAGTACCACATCTGTGATACCTACCGACAACACCAGATCATAACAGCCCTCTCTCTCAAAATGTGAAGGATATCTATGAATTATGATGAGATGAGGGGAAAACAAGGTGCCAATGTGTTAATTCATGTTGCCACTCTGGTGGGTCAGGACCAATTTTATTTTTTCCCATTTCTCCTTAACAATATTTATTGCGTTTTTAGGTATTGCGGCAATGTTAAGGGACCAATTTCTTGCAATAGCTGGGGTTGAATGTAGTATTTTTTATTTAAAATAAACTGGGATGGATTTAATGTTTTTACATTAATTTCAATGGTAAAAATTGCTTCCTAATTCGAATTTTTGCAGTTTGAACAGCCAAAAAGAACAAATTAAGTTCGAATCAAGAGGTACCACTATATATATATATATACATATATATATATATATATATATGAATTTGGAATATATATATATATATATACTGAATCCATAATGCTTACTGTCATAAAAAGAAAGTTTAAAATATTCAGTAGAACATAATACAATCACATTTATAAGAAAAAATCACTTACCTGTACACTACTAACTTTAATCATTCTTCTATCGTATATCCTGATAAATGGATCGTTAACTCCTATGGCAATCAATTCTGGACGAGAAGGGTGAATAGTAATGCACCGACATTCTACTGTGCTTCCTGCATGCTGCCGTAGATCTATGAGGAAGTTGCCAGCATGAGAATTGCAGGTGTGTGGAGCCCGCATGTCATACAACCTTAAATATAAGAATTAAAATTAAGAATTAAAAAATTGCTCTCTGGAATCCAACTTGTTTGTAACTTAGGAAGTGTGACTACCCTCTCTCTCTCTCTCTCTCTCTCTAGTCAACCTGCAATGACAACTATTTCCTGAAAATCTCTTAGTGACATGTATTATGCAATGTTACATCTATGGAACACTCTTGCATGCAGAGGTTGTACTGAAATTACTAAGCTATGCCAGCACCATAGTGGCAGGTAGGTGCACACTCTGTGTTAGCACTATATATTCATACCAGCAATTTTTTAAAAATTGCATTGATCTTATTTAAAAAAAAGATTGCAGTGATCTTATTTTGACTAAGAAGGGTTTTATACTTTGTCAGGACACTTTATCCATCCGAGTCACTTGTCTTGACCCTTCCACCAAGCCTCAACAGATCACATGATCTTATCAAACACCTGAAATTTGCTTGTGCCTTTGGTGAATTCACAGAGAGTGATGCGAGTGACATTGAGTCATAGTCACTGTGATGAAGATTATATAATATTTAATGAAAGAGTTAGTTAGGTGAGGAAAGTAAAGTGCAGTCACCTTGCTGCTGACATTATGCCCGAGTAAGGCACAGCTAAGTACTTCAACCTCTTGCAGCCTATGTCCTTCGCTTTCTTATTGCCAGATAACAATATTCTACAAATATCCGAAGTTTGATTGACAAGCTAACTAATGCAAGTAAGTCTGCAAGAAGTAACATACAAAATATTGGAAGTTTCTGGCACCTAAAAATCATGAAAATGATAAAACCCAATATTTAAAGTATACCAATTATATGTTGAAAATAATTTTTATCAAGAGTTATAAAAGAATACATAAACTATAGGAAAAAGAGATCACTTACATCACAGTGCCATCTTCAGATGCAGAATAAAAATGGTTTGGCTGAGTTGGAACAGTGGCAATCCTTTTCACTCTCTTTTCATGACAGGTACATATGTGAGTAACGTCTTCCGTCTCTAGTTCCCTTACTTCAATATGACCATCACCAGCTCCTGATATAGCCACTCTGTCTCCACTTTGGGGCTGAAACTGTAAAATAAAGCATCTCAGAATATGAAAAACACAAAAACATCATACAATTATAAAGAAAATATGTATTCCAATCTTGCTCATTATCTTGCTCTCTCATTCTCTTTTCTCCATATATAAGACAACCCTTTAATTTGAGAGCCTCAAAATTGTCAAAAAAAAAAAAACTCATCTTATTCTCCAGCATATACGATACTATCCTTTAAGGGGTGCATCTCGGGGTACCTATATGGCAAATGGTACAGCCTATGGGTTTGAAATTTTGGTGTGTTTTTGGTGCTGTCAACTTATGATATCCAATATAACAGTATTACAGCATCACACACACACACACACCTCAAAATACCCGAAAAAATCACTTCACAATGCTAGATATGGAGAGAGCCAATATAACAGTGTTACAGCATCACACACACACGCACACACACATGCAAACACAGTAAACATACAGTAACTCATGCTATATATGGCATATAAGTCAGGAAGGCAAGGGAACAGGGAGGCGCCTGCCCTATGATGTCACAGCTGATGACGTCACGACTGATGACATCACAGGTGCTTTATATTTACATAGCGTAAACCATTTTAAAAATGACCCCTCGATAAAACGCCTTTAGATCAACCTATTGTATCTGATCCGACGTGATAAATAGGATAACTAATTCCCAAAGTATAAACACACTCCTAACAACAGTAATTGTAAAAAAAATTCCACGGGAAAAAAACATTTTATGAAAATATGACCCTTTTAAAAACTCGTTAAATATCCATTAACTACCACCTCAGAGGAACCAAAACCCATTTCAAAACAATCGATTATTTAATTTTAATTATTTTAAACACTTTAGAGTGAGTTAGACGCAGAAATAAATTGTTCACAGGCTGGTAATTAAGTTTTTAATGTAACTTTGACACCGCTAAATAACACTTTTCCTCTCCACTTATTTCACTGAACTTTAGGCATAAAACATCATTGTATATGGACTACCTCTTGCAATTAATAACAACTTGATACAGCCTCAAATAAAAAAGTGCATTTGGCGTTCCAAGAAATTTAGCACAAAAATTCCCCTTTATTTACCACCCTGATAACGCCAACCACAGCGATCTCCACCCCTTACACGCACGCAAATCACTTGAAACACGCTGCAGTATTCATAGAAAGCGTAAAATTTGACTATTGATCCCAAATAAACAGTCCAGAAACGAAGACCCTATCCTATATACATTATATGAGCCGGCTGGCAGAGGCCCCGTCCCGTGGTGGGGTACGGCCCCCCCTCCTATCTCACTCCCACCTTCACTAAACTTAAACTTGACCACGAAAGCTATGTCTGAATGGCTCGTATGAAAGCTTATTACCATGGCTGCATACTGTGGCAAGATGTGCCTGTAATGATTGAGAGATACGGCTTAAAATGACCGATAAAATAAGAATCCAAGATGGCGCCGCGGGTAGTGGGTGGTGACTCACCTTACATAAACCTTGACACGGCAAGGCTAGTGGTTGTAATAGCATAATCCACTATCTGTTACTCCATCTTGCAGCTTCAGTGCAGGAATCAGATGACTTGGAGACTGAATAAACTAGCACAGTCTTCTTATTCTGCCATCAAAACCACTGTCATTAACAAACAGTCGTGATCTCCCGCTGGTCACCTCAGGTAAAGATTGTCTTAATACTCCACTACAGTGGCAAAACCATCCGTGAAATACCGCTATTTACTTTAAATAGACTGTTTTTCAGGTAGGAATCGTCCGTATCCGTTCAACCCGAGGCTTTTCAATAGGTTAAACACAGTGCAGTTCCCTGTACCTTATCCCAGAACACACTGACTCGCCTTCGTCCCGCACACCCCACATACTCATGGCTGGCCTGGAACTAGCATATTATTTTTACAGCTGCCAAAAAGTGATTGATTTTTCCATGTTTCTCTTGACACAGCTACGAAATCGATTGATTGATTTATCCTCGCACCCTTCACACACCCATATATGACTTCTTCATTCCTTACACTCAAGAAATCATCATTGAACCATTATCAATTCATTATTGCTATGCATTAAGTGGAATACTGAAAATAAAGAATAATACCTACTTTAACAGAAAAAATGTTGCCTCTATGTCCAGTTGTTAGTATTTTGAGACGCTTTTGCTTGTAGACATCCCATAATATGATATTGTAGTCGTCTGAACCTGACAGCAGCAAACTGAAAAGAAAAGAAAATATTATCTTTATAAATTCACAATAAAAATTCATTAAGCAGCAGATGGTGTTTTTGCATAAATAGATGACCACAGCTAAGAGCAAGTTACAAATTTTCTCTAATGCATCTATACCTAAAACAAAGATCATACTTATCAGAAAAAAATAAAAAAAAATTACAATTTGGGCTAGAACAAGATGTGTGCATTTGGAACAATGATTCCAAGATCTAGAATTCTGACGAAGATTATGGAAACATATTGATATCACAGTCATTATTATCAAAGCTGATTGTATCACACAAAATTATAGTAGATGAGAAGGAAGTCAACTCATTGAGTGGCAGCTTAAGTGATAAAACAGATGAGAACATTCAGCTGTCACATGAGAGAGAGAGAGAGAGAGAGAATTATGAATTGTGAATAATGTAAGGAAACAAGAGAAACTCGAGTGTTCTCCCTTAACTATTCTTCTCCACTGCTCTACTTCAGCTCCTTAATTAGGAGATCAAATGTAAATGCTGTCTGTATATGGAAGAAAACCTTTGCTCTCCTAGATGCTGCCACAGATACGCACTAGATTGTCACTCTTGAGAAACATGCATTAGCAACACCACCACTCCCATACCCATCCACCAGTCTGGTAGCAACCCTAATGATCCTATATCCACAAACACACCTGCATCTGCTCCATGCCTGCTACAGAATCCTCATGCGATGTTTGTCATCCAGTTTTGGAAACAATTTCATATCAAGACTGCCATCAACCTCCTCATTGACAACTGGTAAGATATGATACAAGTGATAACACTATTCCTGAAGGTCTGCCAAGCTACAAGCTTTGGCTACCAGTCTCCCAGCAGCAGTCTGTAGAAAAAACTGTCCAGCAGACAGTGGAATCAGCACACCAAGTCATAAGCTTATTACAGGTTAACAAGACAGACATCAGGGAGCTCATCGTACCTCATGGAAAAAACATAAAGGAAATGCTGAAGGAGTTCGTTGAGAAGGAGGTGCAACATCAACATGCTGCTGTAACAATCTCTTCACTTAATCCATTCCAGACATTGGCTGGTGTGTGTGTGTGTGTGTGTGTATTACAGTAGGGCTTAATATTTACCACAAGGTTATAGGTTTGTTTTATCCCTGATGTATAAGATGACCACTTGATTTAGGAGCCTCAAAATTGGCTCAGTTTACAAACATGGTGCTGAAGCCAGCTCTGACTCATCACTATATCAGTAAATATTAGTCATCTGTGATGAGAGGATCTTACCCTGTGAAAGAGCCAATAAATTATGCACATTCCTATTTAAATATATATAAGAGTGTGTGTGTATGCTTGTGTGAATGATATTTTTATATGTTATTGATGTGCACTTTCTTCAACATTGAATAACAGTGTACAAGAAATACACTTTCTGCTCCCACCCATATTCCTACTGACTCCAACATTTTCTCTTCTCTTCCTTCTCCCAATCCATGCAGATAACTAGTCATATGCAAAGGGGGAGAAGAGGTTAAATCCACATTTTTTTTATATATAGTACATGATGGTAGATGATGATTATGTTGAGTATGACTTGGAACTTGTTTTATTCAGTAAAGACATTTTAAAAACATGGCATGTGCTGCCAGTCTGAATACAGTGCTGGGGTTGTTTTCTATTACCATGACGGAAGAGGTTAAACAGTTCAAGAAAAACTATTACAAATCAAAACCAAGTTCACCTACTTACCTTCCCTCTGTGTTAAACTCAATACAATTCACACAGCCTCTATGACCTTTCAACTCCTTCGTGATTCCAAGTCGGGATACAAGAGAGTGAGTCATCTGATTTTGCCATTTAAAACTCTGCCAATTGATTTGCTGTAAAAAAAAATATTAAATAGGATTAGTTACAAAATATATACAAACAATAAATTACCAATATGATACACAAGATTATAGAACTAAATATCCAATGATTCTACCTACCTCTTGAATTCCTACTTTGAATCACCTTCTTCGAAATTAATTAACTTACTTTAAAGAATTTTAAGATGGTCCTGCTTTCTTTTACATTCTTAAATGACATTATCTCTCATTATGTAAGGAAGGAACAAAGTTTAGTTAAGCTTCCCATAAAAGAAAGTCAGAATGTGCTCCTCTTTAGAAGTTAGGTAGTCAAAGAATTTTCTAAAGTCAGAGGAATTAGGTGAGAGATATACAGCACACAAAAATTTAGTTAGAGAGTGATTCTAAAGTCAAAGCCAGATGGTGGAAAACTCAGAAGACTCAAGAGCGTGGGCACGAGAACAAGTTAGGTCGTTGTGGACACAGACGCAACATCCAGCTTTGGAACGAAAATGAGGATAGAGAAAGTAGGAGGGAACAGAAAAGGGGTTACTGTCAGTTGCTTCAGACACCTGTGTTTCAGTGAGGAAAAGATGAGGTTTAGTGGAGGAGAGGTGGTGTTCTACAGATTGAAAATTAGATCGAAGACTGCGAATGTTTCAGAAGTTGATAGAAAAAAATTTGAGGGGAGTGTCAAGACACTTAGTTTCGATATCAGAAGAGCAGTCCAACCTGGGGACATTTATGGTCCCCTCCCCAGAAGGGGACTCCGAGGCTGGTGTAGGAGTCGCCATATTCAGTTAAAATTTTGAGTGAAGGATATGTGTGTAACTAGGTGCATGTAGTTTTGTGAGGAGAAAGAGGTTGTCGTTAGAGGGCAGGCTGTGACTACCCCCTTGTGTTATGAGACACAAAGGGAAATGTTCAGTGAAGTCACACAGGTTTTGATGATAAGCTCACAGCACTCACTGATCCAGTGCTTTAGACCTCCGTGGAAGTAATTATCGTTTCAGCAGGTGTCTACTGCCTCCTCCAATGAAATTGAATGGCATTCGTGAAATTACAATCAACCATTGTACTGTAAGTACTTGCTTAATCTTACAATTTTCTGTCCCTTATGTCAACATTTTTTGGAGTTCTAAGGTATGCATTGGTAAATAAAAATGCAACTGACAGTTTGTGTAACATTGAGCCTTGGCCTTACAGCAAGGAAATAATAATCTCACTTAATAAATAAGTCAATGAATATACTGACAATATCTTCAACAGTACTTTTGAATTTGTTCTCTTACCTCTATTTCACGACTTCTTTGCAACTGTAAAAAGCTCTGTTTCTTTGATGGTTTCCTGAAGAGTGGATGATATGTGGAGGAGCCCATACTTGCTGAGCTGCTGTGGTCCTTAGCACTGGTGGCAGTGGCTTCTGGTGTAGATACCTCCATGTTATACTGCATCAACTCCTTGTCACCACCATTTTTCTGCTCAAATAAAAAAGAAAAAAGTAATTAAAATCATAAAAAATAAATCAACAAAAACTGCATATACAGTGGAGACTTAGTACTCGAACTTAATTAATTCCAAATGGCTATTCAAGTATTAATGTTGTCACTCTGGTGGGTCAGGACCAATTTTATTTTTTCCATTACTTTGTAACAATGGCTATTGTGTTTTTAGCTATTGTAGCGATCCTAAAATACACTTCAGTTCTCTTATAGTTTAAGCCAATAAACACTAGATGGTTATGGCCACCCTCAGGTTATTGTCTCTACTATTTACATTTCCAATGATCACACTACTTGTCAAAAAATTAATAATAACACTAAAATACGTCCAGGAATGTGCTGCATCTGCCAATCATTTCAAAGTGTAGGAGTCCCATCACACTTGAAAATAAGCAATACACTAACTTGTTTATAGTTTGGGTTTGTGGGCAACTGTTGGATAGGATTCTTATTGTGTCTATATTTCCACTGTCCAATGACATGTCACCACCTCTTTACACCACAAGCTGCACCAACAGTAACTTATATACTACACGTATCTGTAGATGGGACACAGCAGGGCAGACAGGTGTGGAGAGATATTTATGTGTTCAATTCTCCCATGGCTACCACTGACACAATTTGTGAAGGTTGTGAATTCAATTACTGGTAAACTATTGCAAAATTTCATTCAAAAGACAACTTGTACCATCATTTTTTCAGGGAACACTGTGTCCTACCAACAGTAGTGCCACACACCCTATAAACTCAGGTCTGACAGGCATCTCTGCTATTGTGGCTGCTATCGAAAGTTTTATGTTTGGTTACATTGGACTAAATTAGATTCAAATTTCCTTAAATTTAGAGAAATTTCAAATATATTCAGAGAAATTCTGGATTTTCAAAAGCCGTAAGTCAATTATATATGCCTCTCCTACCCAAAACCCCTAATTGCCTACAAACCCTCAAGCTTCTTAGAGGGGTTGGGAGGATGTGGGTATAGATAGGGGATATCGTCTTAAACTATAAATTTATATACCTACATTTCTGTATTATAATGGATGACTTTGGCTTAATTTCTCTGATATACAAATAAATGGAAAAGTACATTTAGAAATAAGAGCAACTTATAGTAGTTCATGTCTGCAGACTTGAAGGCAAATAAATATGGTAAATTTGCAGTTTTAGCCAATACTCCATATCTCAACCCACACCTCCCCCCCCATCCCCTCAAACAAGCTTGGAGGTATGTGGGGAATTGGGGGTTTTGGGTAGGGGACACATAGGTATATTACCAATATATGGAGTTAAAAATCTAGGGAAATTTTCCTAGAAATCAAGAAAATTCCCTAAATAATGCAAACAAACAAATATATACCTATTCAAGACCCTCTCCACTACTACAAACCTATTCTAGCAGGGTGGCTGTGCTCCCCTAGACCCCACTTCTAACCATCCTAACCTGACCTAACCTAACCTAATGAAATTCCCTAAATGTAGCCAAAGCCAGGCACTCATACTAGACGGAGAGCTGTGCCCTCGTGGACCCTCCCCCCCTTCTAGCTGGGGGGCTGCACCCCCTGGACACCCCCTCTAATTATCCTAACCTGACCTAACCTAATGAAATTCTCTAAATGTAGCTTGGGGGACGTGGGGAATTGGGGATTTTGGGTGGGGGGACATATATGAGCGATATATGAGTTAAAAATCTAAGGAAATTTACCTAGCGTTATTATGAATTTGCGACAGGTAATATGGGGTCAAAATGATACTAACAGTGTGATTTAGACGGTTAAGCAGTTTGCTATGCCGTGCTGTGTATTGTCTGAAACTGCAATAATACCATAAATATTCATGAACTGAAGACTGACTACAAAAATAACTCAATAACTATAGAAATTAATAAAATAATGGCAGTGAAATATCGGCCCCATAAAAATTAGAACATTACCTTGGATATAACATATCTTTAGTCAATCAACCACAAGCCTCAGCAAGAAAATAAATAAATATCTGCAGTATTTGAAAGTGTCTAGATGAGACAAACAGCACCACACTAACCTGTCAGGGAGCAGCAGAGGTGGTGGTGCTCCCATGGTGGCAGGGCCCTCATGTCGTGAGCGATGCAGGTTTAGTGATGCTTATATTCTCAACGCAGATCATACGTTATAGAATATACAAAGCTCTATAGTGTGAGGTTTCACCCCTCCAATCCACAAGTTACATGCACCACTGTTAATACCGAGAACACAGGCACTTTTTGTAGCAGATCGCTTTAACGCCGACACCATCACTAACTGTGACAGACAGAAAACCACCACTACTCGAAAGGACTTCTCTTTATTTCTGCTCTCACTATTTTCTAGGCCCTTTAATTTTTCGTGCCAAGGTTTCTTTTTCTTTCTTCTTCTTTTTAAGATGACACAGGGAGCATTTATATATACTAGATCTATTATATATTATATATCTATAATATATATCTATATCTATCTATCTATCTATCTATCTATCTATCTATCTATCTATATATATATATATATATATATATATATATATATATATATATATATATATATATAGATATATATATATATATATATATATATATATATATATATATATATGTGTGTGTGTGTGTGTGTGTGTGTGTGTGTGTGTGTGAGATAAAGGATGATAGAAAAACAGGACAAATTATCAAGCCAGACATGAAACAGTTCACTGAAACGATCGAACACTGAACAAAACACGAAAATAAGAGAAAATAAACGAAAAGTGAAGAAAAAATAGAGTAAAACCATCTTATATCTTTTCAGATTATCGAAAATTAAATGAAAGAAAAAAAAAGCAAAAAATAGAGAAGGAAAGAACAAAAGAAAAAACTGAAAAAAGCATCGTAATTCTTTCCTCATATTATCAAACACAGCAAATTAAACGACACTTTGTTCTCAGTTCATTAATTCCTGAGTTATTATCTTCTCTCCTTATTCTGTCTTTCGTATTAATCTTCTACTTCTTCTTCTTCTTCTTCTTCTTCTTCTTCTTCTTCTTCTTCTTCCCTGTTTCGTAGTAATGACCTTAATATGTGAAGGCAATTGAGGTTCATTAGACACACCTCTATTGGAGACACTCAATAAAGAAGAAGAAGAAGAAGAAGAAGAAGAAGAAGAAGAAGAAGAAGAAGAAAAAGAAGAAGAGGAGGAGGAGGAGGAGGAGGAGAGAGAAAGAGAGGAGGAGGAGGAGGAGATGAACATTAAATAGTGATTATAATGATAGATAGATAGAAAGAGAGAAGTATTTATCAACAAAAGACAAAGAAGAAGAAGAAGAAGAAGAAGAAGAGATGATGATGAACAAAATAATAGATGATAAACAAGAAGTAATGATAATAATAATAATAGACAGAAATATAGATAGATAAAAACATAAATATATAATAACTGTTTAACAAATATCTAAGTAACTATAGGACAAAACACAAATCTGATAGTACACCATCATAGTCCATTGAATTATCTATCTTTTACTATCACGACTATCCGATAATAGTTTGTGGATAGTGAAGTAAAAGAGATAATTGATGGTAATGAAATAACGTCTTGACGCCATTCAGAAAGATAAAGGTACAACTTTTTAACAAATATCTAAGTAACTATAGGGCGAAACACAAATCAGATAGTATGCCATGATAGTCCGTTGAATTCTGCACTTTTTACTATCCTCACTTATCCATCAAAACCCTCAATAATCCTACAAAATAAGAAAATGTAAGATAAGGTGACTAATTTTGAAAGTGACCCCTAAAATGACTTCAGTTTCTTCAATGACATCCACTTTCACTTTCACTTTCACCCCCCCCCCCCTCTCTCTCTCTCTCTCTCTCTCTCGGGAGGTGCTGCCTGAGTGTTGGCATGTCGTACGGCTGGCAAGCTTGATCAGAGATAAACAATATGATGTTACCAATCAAACAGCAAATTCCAATAGTTAACAGTAACACAATTGCGTATACGTTTTTTAGATAGGCTTGGCTTGGCTTGGCTTGGTTTAGTTTGGTTTGGTTTGGTTGGGTTGGGTTTTACTACATTTACCAACAAATTTCATCTCCCCACCAGATAACCCCTCATTCTCACTCACCATTTCCCAGGCTTGTTAGGAGGAGGGGGTTATGATGTACTTGTAAAAACTTACCAAAATTTCTTCAACAATAATGTGAGACGGGAAACAACTGCATTTTTACCAGAATAACAAGCATGGCACGGTAAGAGATATGCCTACCCTAGCCAAACACCATTGGTAAACATAACCACAAAATTCAACAATCCTCCTTCAGCAAATGAAATTATTAATCGGGATTTGGAAGTCAGGGCATGTAATTCAGATAAGTGAAAGAGTTTTTTTGGGGGGAACTCCCATTCATCACTAGTGTTTACCTTTCGTTCCTATGCCTTTCTCATGGTAAAGAACTTTATTACATTTTATTCTATAACAAATAAACACAATATACAGGCCATGGTGGATGTTCCAGGGAGGAAGGAAGGTGTAGCCAGCGTTGCGAGGACGAAATACATCTACTACTAGATGCTTTCGGGAGGTGTCTGGCTCCCGAACATTTCTCGCCCCAAACCCTTCGTTTCGGAGGACTGGCTTCCTTCCCCAAGTTTCGGGCGGGAGTGCGTTTAAGAAATCCACTCTTCGGGATTCCGGTTACTGTTTAGTATCCCGAATGTTTAAGAAACCGGCCGACTGTCGTGGTCGCCTGCTGGTTACCCAGCCAACCTTTTACCCTAAAAAGCGAGCTCAGAGCTTATAGACCGATCTTCAGGTAGGGCTGAAACCACATCACACACTACACACCGCATAGGAGGCATTAAAGTTCTGTTTACAGTTTCAGAATTAATCTAGTCATTATGGGTATTGACTTTATGTAACCAATATTACACAATAAAATATATTAATTAATCAATATGTATAGGTATCAATGTACCAATGAATGAGTGAATATACGACTAAATATATAATAAAAGCTGGGCGAAAAATCAATGTACTTATGAATGAGTGAATATATGGCTAAATATATAAGAAAAGCAGGGCGAAAAATTAAGCAAAACAATATAGCCATCCCTTGTGAAACAGAAAAATGGGTTCCATTTTCTATCTTTAGTTCCGTCAGTGGCCACTGTGGCGCCACGATCTTTCCTCCAAGGTATGATATTATTCACGGCCTGTCCTTAGAATCCTTGGTTGCCGTTGTGTGGCGTCAACAGCTAGCCTGGGGTCCCCCTCCTCTTCACTAATCTCGACTGTTGCTGCCCTCTGGTGTCAACTGATGGCATCAACATTTTCCTCACTTTATCCTTAATTATAATATCCTTGGTCATGGCGGAGGTGCGTGGAGGACACGGAGAGATTGGAGTCAGTGGCAGAAGCAAGTAACTGTGAAGCAGTGGTTCTTAACCTTGTTGGAGGTTCTGAACCCCACAAGTTCCATACATGCATTCATTGAACCCTTCATAGTTGGAAAAATAAAATATGCTTTTTTTCCTTCAAATTCAAAACCTATGTATTTAACTATAATTACTATATATATACTGTATTAGTGCACAAACTGTACCATGCATACTGAGTGGAGTGAGTTGCCAGCAGCTCAGATATCAAGGCTAAGCGATGTGGCGTGATCAGCTGCAGCCAATGATGGCCAAGCAGAGCGTGACTTCACGAATCATACGAGTGGGGTGAGCCAAACCACCGAACCCCTGAAACTGACTCACCGAACCCCTGGGGTTCGATCGAACCCAGGTTAAGAACCACTGCTGTGAAGGATATATTGTCCTTTGACCTCCATGACACAAAACACTATCGAACTGATGAAATAAGTACACATGAAGATAGATAGCAGAATTCCGTTACACTTACTTATTTTGGTAGTCATCAGCAGTGCCAAATTAACTTACGTCAGCATTCCACGTATCACTTATCTGCAATGTCTGTTTTCCATCCGCAAGAAAGTGTAAACAAAACAAGAGGATGTAGCTGCATAATATCTGCAGTCACACTTTATTGTCTTTCCTTATCATATATAAAAATTATGTAGTTGTCTTTTTCCCTAACTAGAATTTACCCGTAGCTATGTACAACTAAGGGTGTTGTTGTGGAGGAAACCAGGAAGAGGAGAAAGGAGATGGATGATGATTTTCTATATATTTCTAATAAATGTCTTATTTCTTTACGAAGTGTATTCCATACATATGAGAATCTCAAGATTTTGTAAACTGAACGAAGGCAAAAGTGGTGTATGGTCTTTACTAACTTCACTCATGTAACCACCACCCATCACTGGTGCCTCTGTATAAACACTAGGCTAGAAGAGGTTTGCATTGGAAACACGAGGCAAGGAGGCAAGGAGGTTGTAAATGAGATCGACGTGAAACCTTCAGCTTGTCCTCGTAGTGGAGCTCTCCACTCATTGAAGTTTATGAAAATTCTTTTACAAATAGAAATGCAATGCGGAGCATTCCTTCCTTCACATTCCTTGTTCTTCACATACTACACTTCGTGCTACTCTTAAATATCCTCTTACGTATATACAACTTCAGTGTCACTAAAAATGGCAGCAGCACCAAACTGTACCAGAAGACATTCAGACAACGCTTGTTATTGATACAGCTTTCTCCTTGGCACATCCAGGTGTGGCTTTTCATTACTCTAAGAGAATAGGCAAATCTTGTTCAAACTAAAATTATGCAGGCAATGGAGAGAACTGAGAGAACTGGGGCAAGTAGACTTGGTAAAGGAAGATTTCTCTTTTTTTTTTTTTCAGGTTTGGTCAGTAACTGACCACAAGGGACAACAGCATCTGAGGAAGGTAGGTAGGCTGATGAGGGCAATTTGGGAGACCTTCCATCTCTGCACGAGGAGAGTGATCCGCCACAGACGACCAGGGGGACGAAAATAGTTATTCAGTGTTGTGGCGCTTCCTTGCAAGGATGTGTTTGTTCTGAGTGCTGTCTCGTGATAATGAATAGTGCAAAGTTTACAAAGCTATGCCATTTAAAAAAAATTACTATCTCATTCTGATAACTATTCCTTTGACAAAGTGTTTGCTGCCATAAGTACAAATATTAGATGAACAAGTGCAACTATACGATATTAACTTCTCGGAAAATATGCCTTCTTGTCTGCATGTCTTAATGTACTTTTCACGCACATCAGCTCATTAAAATAGTATCACATTTACAAGGCTCTGAACAGAATGTAAGATCAAACTTGTGGGTTACTTTCACTGTGCTCGTCTTCTGTTACCAAATCACTCTTGACTCCACAGGTCTTCGTCACGCCTCTGGCTCACTCAGTTTTCTCGAAGGCATTGTTTAGCTGTCCTTGTCCTGCAGAATCGTCCGCTTTGTTTACCTTCTCCTCTGATATCACAGTAACATTATCTTTGGTGTCTTTCTTTCTACCGTTCTCCACCACGTTACCGAGCTCCTTGTCAGTGCCTCGCTCGTCTGTAACAGCCTCCTTTTCGTCCTTTTTCTCTTTCTCTGCTTTGAGTTTCCTTTCCTCCTGCGCCTTGACGAAGAACAGACGGTTGAGGATGAAGTACACGATGCAGGTGACGGCACACACGAGGGCCATGATCCTGAATGTGTTGCGGACCCCGAGAGGACCAATCAGGAACCCGCCCACAAGGCTTCCCAGACCTCGACCTGCGACAAGTAGCCACATTACTATTGAAGTCCAGCAGCTGTGAGACCAAACGAGACTCCATCTGCATCAGGACCACCTTAATGTGAAACCACTGAGATTCTGTTTATGGTAAAGGTCACCCAATATTATTTCTGATGTGAATTAATGCTTACGAAAAATGCATTGGTGTTTTCTTTTTCACGTGGTGTAAATAAAAAAGAAAGTGACTCTTCACAGCAAATCTAAAATTAAAAGCATTGTTATTTTTCATATATGAATGATATTAAGGGCAAGATTTAAGAAAGCTGTAAACACACACACACACACACACACACACACACACACACACACACACACACACACACACACACACACACACCGCACACAAATAACAAGCATTCTCTCTCTCTCTCTCTCTCTCTCTCTCTCTCTCTCTCTCTCTCTCTCTCTCTCTCTCTCTCTCTCTCTCTCTATCTCATGGATAGATACACTTGAGATCTAAATAATGGGAGTTTTTAAAGGTGTTTTCTATGATTTATTGATTGTTTAACTACATTTCTCAATTCTTAAAAGGGGAAACACTTTCGACAATCCTGTAACTCATTTCTATGCTCTTGGGAAATGGTTAACCTCTTCATTACGGTGACGCGCTTTCATATTTATTCTAATTACTATTGGGAGATTGTGTGTAGCTTCAGAAACTCATGTGGGGGATTAAAACAGTATGGACTTTGGTCATTAATCTTCTGACCGCCACACACCTTTGTTAATGTCAATACAAAGTGTTTAATTATACCAAAAACTCAAGGTGAAGTGTTCCAGTACTGAAAGGGTTAAATTAAGGGAGTAAAGCGTCTCTGAATATTGTTCTTTCATTGCTATTAGAGATCTTTTGTTATTTCTTTTAGTTTAAGGAATAACCAACACCTTCCGTCTTAAAATAATAATGTATGATATATAATAAACAAAAATTCAAAGTGGTGCCATTCAAAAGTCACCGCCAATAATAAATCTTTTCCAATCGTATTTGAAATGCATTTAAAGTTCTGGTCTTGTGGAGCATTGCCTGCTGCTAACTTATTCCAACCACTGACTAATGTGACACTGAAATAAATCTTTTTGGCGATATGTGTGTGGAAACTGTTCTTCACATTTCCAGGCCATTATTTCGTGTTGGCGTCCCTGAGGGGGGGGTGGAGTGGGGAGGGGGGGAGGGGGAGTTAGTTTTTTGTTTGTTTTTAATGGATAAGGGAAGTCCGGTCGAGGGCAAAACAAAAGCTGGTTCAAAAGAAAAAGACCCACTGAGGTGCCTGTCCCCTGGAAGTTGTATACAAGATAGATTTTCTTCCTTCCTTCTACTTTTTTTATTTATTTATTCATCTTCATTATTCATTTATTTATTCATTTTTATTTATCCACTTATCTTTTTATTTTTATTTATTCATTTATTTTTCTATGGAGAATATATGTATAGTTCAGTGCAAATAGTTTAGTGTGAGGGAAGAGAGTTGCCATTACTGATACCGAGTTTCTTACGTATATTCTTCACCTTAATTAATACGCACCTCAGAATTCCCACTGATTTAGTCATTTTTTTTACCTGTTAATATTCCATAATTGATTTTCTCGTCGTAAATTAGGCAGCGTTGGAATTAATCTTTAATCTCTCCCCTGTACTGACTGACCTGACCCCCCCCCCCCTCTCCTGGTACATTTGTTAGTAGTTAAAGAAGAATTGTGCAGAATATCGTTTTGTTTTTCCCTTTTTTTATGTAAGAAAGGGGAAACTGAGCGAGGACCAACAAAAATCATTCAAATAAAAACACACACTCATTTGCCAGTCCCCTGAAAGTTCAAAATCACCCCCAAAAAACAACAAAAAAAGGGATAAATGTCTTGAAAACTCCGTCTTAAAATAACGTCAAGTCAGAGGAAGTTGGAAATAAAAAATAAATAAAAATAAAAAGCAGGGATGGATTTCCAGAGTCTAGCATGTTATATGAGCGCATTTTCACCTCCGATCTCCGCGTCAGAAGAGTCAAGGCAACAATAAAAGCCAGCGGTGTTATTCCTCAAGCCGCTCTACTGGGAGTCGGACACTGAACAACATAAAACGACAAAAAAAGAAGAAGAAAATAAGAGTCAAGTAAAGCGAATATCTATTTTTTTCCACAACACAAATTAAGATGATTGGGGGAAACAATATTCTTTTCCAGCCATAAACTGTTTTGAATA
>CM035188.1:13972330-14019681 GCA_020233015.1 Callinectes sapidus | reverse complement strand
ACCTTGTTTTCCTCTCATCTCATAGATATCCTTCACATTTTGAGAGTATAAAATAAACACAGACATGAAATGCATATAAAAAAAAACGGCATAACAAAAGACTTATTTACTTTTGTGAGAAACTCCCGAGTCCTGATGAAGACTAGACAAGGCTCCCCGTGGGTCCCCGCCTCCCTCCCATTCACTAAATACAGGAATAGATCGCTTAGTATTCCCCCCTTCCCCTTCCCTCGGCTCTTACAGCCACATTATCAGACAAACACCGAGCGCTACCTTCGTGAGCCCTTTGGAGAGGTCTCTTCCTTTCCCGGTAGTAGCAAATGCTCAAGGTGTGATTCTCTTGGGAGTGACCTCTCGTTTTGCGGTTGGTAATGGTGGAAATCACATAGCCATTTAAAACTAGAGAACTAAAATGTTTTCATCATATTTTCGTATTGATAAGTATTCATTGCTGAAAATAAAGATCAATGATGTGTGAAATAATGATATACAGCAGGTTTAACAGAAAATGTTATGGTATCCATTCAGTTGGTAGCCTGTGGCCTGTAGCCGCGCGAAAATCAAGCCCGCCGCCCAGACCAAGGTATAGTGGTTCAATTTTGTTTCAGGCTCCCTAGAAGATGGACATTCAACACTGCTCACGTTGATATTCTCCCATAAATAGGGTCGTTCGAGACCTATTAGTAGAATTGGTTGTTGCCCAACCAATTCATAATTTGGTGTGGTTTACATACAAAGAAGAAAAATTTATTCCTATTCCTCATTTCGGAAAAACTACGCATATTATTTCATATATGGATGCATTTCATAGAACTATATCCAACATATTACTTAAAAAGTATTGTACGAAAGAATATCAATGCTTAGCTGGCTAGTATTTAACGTGATAAGAAGTCAGGAGCACGTGATGCGAAGTGAGGAGTACTGTCGAGACGGGTGGTGAATCATACAGGAACAGTGCAGTCTTTTAAAAGAAGGGAAACACATAAGAAACATGATTTCTAGACAGGTCTGGAGTCTTTTATGATATCCATATACTTATTTCTGTCCTTCTGTACACCCTCCAATATAGTGAGATGGTAAAACGTGTAAAATAAAAAAAAGGAGTTGACGAAGAGGCGGGGGTAGCCGCCTCTTTCATCAAGCCTCTGTAGTATTGCCACCAAGCTCCTCTCGCGCTCATCGAAGGGGACAAATTTGACTTAAGATACACGAAGAGAGAGATTTCGGGATGAAGAGAGAAGAGAGCGTTTGATAATGCGGGCGTTATCCTCTCCCATTCGATACGCAAACAGACCAAGTTGGCCATCCCCCCCCCAACTCCTTCCCTCATCCAGCCACTCACCATTCTCTCTCCCTCCTGCCCCTCCCCCCCCCTCTCTCTCTCTCTCTCTCTCTCTCTCTCTCTCTCTATCAAGTAGAATATATTCTCACAGCATGATTTCCAATAGGAATTATTTCAAGAAAAGTATAAATTGTTGAATAAAAATGCAGATTATTATATTATCGTAGTTTGTGCAAATGACTGATATTTTATGATTTATTCTTCATTGGTTGTTTAGTGTTAAATATATCTTCATTAGTAAGTTTGCCAGTGACCAGAGTAGAAGGCCGTATTGACTGCGGTGGTAGGTAGGAAGTGACCAGGGTTGGGGGCTGAAGTAACCAAGGCAACTATAGTCAAACCAGATTGTACTGACCCATAGGGTGGGAGTGGCCATGGTGACAAATCTCGAATCAATACATACATCCCCTTGCAACTCACAGTCTTCTACTCGTATTATTATCAAAAAACCATGTTCTAAGGATGGTCTAAAATTTTTGAAATAACAGATGATATGATCAATTATTTTATATCAAGAGAGATACAAATACGTATATGAAAACGCGGCATATCAGGTGAGGCGACTTTGCCACTGACCTGAGGTGGGATTATCCGAGGGGGAAGGGGGGGTAAGTGAGGTCGCCGCGCCCATACATACCGGGTCACTTCCTATCTGGTCACCACGATGGAAGGACACCACTCATTATATTAATATGATTGTGCATCTCACGGGAGCATAGAAAAGAAAAAAATATATAAACTACCAGTTTCATTTGCACGTATACAAAAAATATCTTTAATGTTTTTAACGTACTAATGGTATAATTAGCTACACGTATCATCGGATCTCGCACGCCTTTTTTTTCGTAATTTTGCTTTAAATAAATAGGAGAAAGGTCCTCATTCCGTTTTCTTTGAAGTAATAAGATATGTGGCAGCGTCGCACAGGTGGCAAAACACACCTTACGGGTCAGTACATTATGGTTTGACTATAGGGGCCGGAGTGACTTGAAAACCATTCCCCAGTCGCAATAAAGAGACCCCAATAAAGAGTTCACGGCGGAGAAGTCCAAGCAGGACCAGTCGACTGGTGGGAAGGCGGCGTCGGCCGCCACGTGTTTTTGTGTTCGAATTGTGAGGCCGCGTTCGGATTGTAAGTCAAAATTTGTCCGTCAAATGTATTCGGATTGGGAAGTGTTCGAGTCAAAGGGTGTTCGAATCAAGAGGTACCACTGTATGATATTTTTAGGAAGTGTTCGAGTCAAAGGGTGTTCGAATCAAGAGGTACCACTGTATGACATTTTTATGTCCAAAATGTATTTTTCACTTACCTGTTCCTTCTACCATAGGCAATGAACACATTGTCTCTTTTGTCTGTCAGTACGTAAAATCAACCCCCTTGTGCTTGCCGCTGTGTCTGCCTGCCTACTCTCTCCACTGTCCATCCTTATACCCCACTTCTCTATGACCTCAATAGGTAACTCAAAGGAGAAGTATTGCATGGGGAGGAAGGGAATGAGTGTGTGTAGAAGGAACAGGTAAGTGAAAAAATACATTTTGGACATTGAAATGTCATTTATTTCACATAATACCTGTTACTTCTACCATAGGCAGATTTTCACATTTAGGTGGTGGGGCAATGCAGAGTAAGGGGTTGAATATGGGTGATAAAGTTCACAAATAACTGCGACTTACCAGAAGTAACAAAGTTGCGTAGGGAAGGACGCTAATCCAAGTTGCCATAGCGTCTCCCAATAGACCTGTGTCATGTACCCTGAGGTGACTCAGAGGGGAGGAGTGTGAGACACAGTGCAGCAGGATTCAAGGAATAATGCTGCCAGTAGCCACTACTGGTCCCAGGGAAAAGACCCCGTCCTGGACCCGATGAACTGATCTGAGATAGTGAGTGGCGAAGACTGACTGTGTCCACCAGCAAGCCACTTCCATGATCTCTGATAACGCCCTGTTGCTGGACCACAAGAGAGAGATGTTGCCATACCACGGATGTCATGTGCCCTCACCCGGTAAGTAGGGCTCAAGTGGTCAGGGAATTCCTCACGAGTAGAATGTATTAATTGTGGGAAGAAATACGAGATGGCTGCTTTGGAGAGGGGACGTGTGGGATCTCGAACTGACAGGAACAGGTGCTTGGGTTGTGATGGAGATCGTGTCCTGTGAAGGTACCATCGAAGAGCCCAAACAGGACAGAGGAGCTGTTCACTGTCATCTGAGCCAACAGCGTCCGAGAGACTTGGTAACACGAACTCCTGGGAGAGTGGGTTAGTAGGAGTTTCTGTTTTGGCCACAAAGTCAGGAAGGCAGGAGAGAACCACATTGTTACCCTGGAAGGCAACCTCAGTGGATAGTGCTTGTAGTTCCCCAACTCTTTTGGCTGTTGCTAGAGCCACCAGGAACAGTCTTCTGAGTCAGAAGACGAAGAGAGGATTGGTCCAATGGTTTGAAAGGCGTACCAACCAGATGGTGTAGAACCACATCCACATTTCAAGGGGGAACCCTGGCTGTGTTCCTGTGGGCCTGTTGACCAAGGATATGTATGACCTCTCTTAAGACCTGGTCAGTAGAAAGGTTAAACCCTTTCAGGCGAAATACACTATTAAGCATAACCTTGTAGCCCTTGATAGCAGAGAGAGAAAGGTAACAGTCTTGGTGCAAATGCAGGAGGAAAACAGCAGACTTTTGACTGGAAGGTGTTGACACTGTGTGGCCTTCCCGATGGCACCATAGGCGGTAATGTCTCCATTTGCATTGGTAGTTCACAACCGTTGAATGCCGTTGAGATCTTGCCACGAATGTCGCAACTCTCCGGGAGTAGCCCTGAGAGCAGAGGAGTCGCTGGATAGTTTCCATGTGGTCAGATGTAGCTCGTGGAAACCGTCGTGGAAGTGATGAAAGTGTGGTTTGCCGTAGGTCAGAACGCATTGGTAGAAGGCGAGGAGTGTCGATGGTCGCTTGTTGGAGTTCTGGAAACCACTCTTTGCTTGGCCAAAACCGAGCAATGAGGATGACTGACGTCCCCCCTGAAGACCAGAGTTTGGAGAGGAGATGCCTGATCGCCGGAAAAGGGGGGGAAGGCATAGAGCTCCATGTGATCCCAGGAGAACATAAAGGCATCTGTTACAATGGCCATGGGATCCAGAAACAGGGAGACAAAAGCAGAAAGTCTGTAGTTCTGGCTGGTGGCGAAAAGATCGATGAGAGGCATACCCCATAATCGCCACAGAGTCCGGCAGACCTCATGGTGGAGGATCCACTTTGTGGAAAGGACTTGAGACCTCCAGCTGATGGAATCTGCCACCACGTTGCGTGATCCACTGATGAATTGAGGGAGGAGAGAAATAGACCTGCTCTCCACCCAACGCAACGTCCACTGGGCTTTGTTGTTGAGGGCCAACAAATGAGTGCCCCCTTGGTGAAAAAGGTATGCCAGAGGTGTGGTGTTGCCTGCAAACACCCCCACTGTTTTGCCCTTGAGGTGTTGGAACTGGAGGAGAACAAGCCGAACTACCCGCAGCTACAGGATATTAATGTGGAGGGTGGACTCTTCCTTGGACCACAGGCCCCTCACAGTGTGATGAAGGAGGGAGCAGCCCCAGCCGAGAGTCAAAGCATCCGTGCATAGCTGGAAATCCGGAGACACGTTTCGGAGATCCCTGCCTGCCAGAAGATTGGACTCCTACGTTCACCATTGTAGGTCTGTGAGGTTGCCGGGGGTCCAAGCAATCCACACCAAGTTGTTGTGCATAGAGCTGGACCACTGAGACCGAAGGCAGAACTGTAGACTCCACATCTGCAGCTGAGCCCCGGGAAACAAGTAAATAAGGGATGCCATGTGGCCCACCAAGGTTAGCCACTCCTTGGCGGTCGGATGTGGTGAATCCAAGAAAGCTTGGAGAAGAGAGAGAAGGTTGTCTATTCGTGCCCTCATCAGGAAAACCTTCAAAGGAGAAGTTAGAATGTTGATTCCCAGGAAGACCAGCTCCAGCCGTAGGCATGATTTGTTAAAGTCGATACGGATTCCCAGCCGACCACATAGCTGTAGTAGGAACTGGGTTGAATCGAGGGCCTCTTGGTATGACGATGCCAGGAGAAGCCAATTGTCTAGAGAGCGGAGGAGCTGATTGCCTTCCTTGTGTAACTCTGCTGAAACAGGAGCCATGATCCTGGTGAATACCTGAGGGGCTGTGGACAGGCTGAAGCACAGTGCCCTGAACTGTAGCGTCCTTTAGGCCGACCGAGACCATCCAGTCATGCCGGCCGATGGCTGCTAGCACCATCTGTGCCGTTTCCATCCTGAACTTTGTAGTAATAATATGACGATTGAGGAAGGAGAGGTCGATAACTGGACGAAATCTCCCCGTCACCTTGGGGACCACAAAGATGCGACTGTAGAACCTGGGTGTTTGGGGAGCTTCTTCCACTGCGCCCTTGTCGAGGAGACTGTCTGTCGACAGAGTTCTGCCTCGCTCAGAATCTGTCGAGTAGGAGGCCAAGTGCCGAAGAAATTAGGACAATGGTTGAAAGGAGTGAAATGGAATCCTGTACCCATTGCAAAGGACCTGAAGAATCCAAGTCTCCGCTCCCATATCCTCCCAGGCAGTCAGATGCCGAGCAAGGCAACCCCAAATCATCGAAGAAGGTGAAAGAAAATTATTTTTGAAATGTCTTGGTCTTAGACTGTCTTGTAGCTGAACAACTAGTTTCAAGAGGATGGCGAGAATGAGAGTGCTGAGTGGTGAACTGTTGGTGAGAGGGATCAGGCTGTGAGTGGGAGTCAGCCGAAGTGGAAGGTCTTGGATGTTTTTCCAAAAGTCGTGTCCCCTGTTTACACTTCTGTTTGACTAGAGCCCTGGCCTGTCCGAATGGCGTAATTGGGCCTTTGAGGCTGAAGTGAAGCGGTGAGGAAGATGGGAGAGATAAGATTCCCTTCTAGCTGCTCTCATGTTGGCGATAGCAAAAGCTGTAACCCTAGCTTGGTTCAGCATAGCTCTCTGAATACTCAGAACCATTTGTTGAAGCATGGCCCCCCCCCCCCTTTTTGCAAACCCTCACTGTCCGACATGAGGGTGACAAAGGTACCCATAAGCCAAAATAGGAAGTTCTGTGTGTCCCGGGAGGAGAGGAGGGCTTGTTCCCGACGTACCATTTCTCCTTGAGAAATGAAAACGCGTAGTTCATCGCGTACATTCAGGTGGGAAAGTAGTTCTGGGTTCACTTTAGCTGGACGATCTCTACCCTCGTCACTGCTAGTACGGTAGGATCTATAGTACCATTGGGTAGGATATTTGGAAAATGAAGGTTTGATGGACTCATTGGCATGGGCCAAGGCCTCAGAGGCTTGCGACATCAAGACACTGATGGGCTGTAACCACTTCAAAGAAGGAGCGGTGGCTGGATCTTCCCCACGCTGCATGCCCGGGAGAAGTGGGGCAGTGTCTTGAGAGGCCAGACCACAGGCTTCTGGAAAAGTCCGGTAAACAAGGTCCATCATGTCCTTGAAAGTATAGGAAGAATCCGGCACACTATCGTTTGCGTCCGAGAAATCCTCTTCCCTGTCCCCACCAACATCACTCCTGTCCTTACTCTGAGACGTGTAGGGACCAGAGACAAAAGGCGCGGGTGGTGGAAAGGCCGTGTGCTGGCCATGCACAGACTCCAACCCACGAGAGGGCAAACCTTGGCACTGTGAGGCCGTAGAGTTTGATGCTGGTTGGTGGGGGTGACGATGTGCAGCCAAGGGGGGCACCATGGTGTCCAACCCCTGTGGTGCTGTGGACGGAGAGGGGTGACGTGGCGTCGCATCGTGCACCATAACTCCCATGGACAGAGTGACTGGAGTTGCTTGACGCTCCTTGTCGTCACTAGCTGTGCAACCCTGTGCCAAAATGAGCGAGCGGGTCAAACACTCTTGCTATGGCCACATTTGGGTCCCAAGCCAGGAAGAGCGGTGTTGAACCAACTCACATCTCTCCCCCCACCTTGGCTCGGGACCGTTTCGGGAATGGTGGGGCATCCACAGGTGTGGTCCGCTTACTCAACCGAACCCTCAATGGTTCGTGTCCCAGGCTACCTCCCCGTACCCTCTTGGCTAGGAGTGCCTTTTGCACTCTATTAGGCGCCGTGGAATTTGGGGACAACGAACTAGCTGGAAGGGAAGCCAGGTTACTTAAACATGTAGCCACTTTAGATGAAATCATCTCCGACAGCATGGACTGTGGCTGGGAACCATGTGTAAGCAGAGAGGTAAGCTGGCCCTCCAACGGGAGCGCGCGGTCAGCCTGGGAGGCAGAATCCTGTGGGGCGACGGACTTGACCGATGAGAGTGAGTACTCACACAACTTCACTAGAGCCTTCTCGACCTCCACTGGTGTTCCCAGATGCACTAGCATTCCCTTGCTGTTGCGAACGGGCATAACAGGAACGGCGCCGTGCTAATCTAGACTGATAAGATCTGGTCCCTTCCACAACATCATCCCAGTCTGCACACTCCTCACACCTTGAAGCAACAGTATAGAAACCACGGCATTTAATACATACAGAGTGGGGGCCATGGGAGATGCCAAGCAGGACACTGTTGCAATCCTGCCAGTTACATGTCCGCTTGGAGGTCACAGCATGACTGCCTGGAGGAACAGGTGGCGTAGTCACGGGTATCACAGCAATATCCGGCGAATGGATCATGCCGGCAGTAGAGCCATCACTCAGAGCCAGGGAACGAGGAGAAGCAGGAGCCATAGATGACATCAAGAGCACAATTCAATACCGACAGGCGACGAAAGAAGAGTGAGAGACAACGTGTAAGTACGTTGGCTGTCAGTAGAGAAGTGAAGTACAAGGATGGACAGAAGAGAGAGTAGGCAGGCAGACGGAGCGGCAAGCGCAAGGGGGTTTGATTTTACTTACGGACAGACAGAAGAGACAATGTGTTCATTGCCTTTGGTACAAGGAACAGGTATTATATGAAATAAAACTATTTTTATTTGGCCCATTCACCCTTGTTTGATTATTTGGTACTTGGTGGTATATAAATAAATAAATAAATATTTATATATATATATATATATATATATATATATATATATATATATATATATATATATATATATATATATATATATAACCTAAATTTGTGTTTCCATATGTATGTAGTTTACCAAAGTAAACGTACCTTTTTGTTTAGTAGTTTCCAGACATCTGTGTCATATGATGAACCTTGTTTGTCTTGGTGCTCTGCCTTTAAGTATTCCAGTAAGGACTGCAAAAACAGAGGTATTCAATTTTTTTTCATACATCTCATATATTTTCACCAAAATATTTCAATAGATATTTTTTTGGAACAGATAAGATGGTATTGTTAGAAACTTACTATAATTCTAGAGAAATCATATATCAATTTGGTGAAGGACAACTTAGTGTTACAATTAAAACTAAATTCAGTTAAGAAATATGCATAACTAGCAATGATCTTGAGGTTGAAATATACATGAATGCCCTCTGCATATAAGTATGCACACCATTGGGTCATAACAGACCTATTTAAAATATCAGCGCAGTAACACGAGTCAAATTCTCTTCATTCCACTCCATACCAATAAACTCCAGTCAAGTAACCTACCATGTATGGGCTCGTAGGTTACTTAGGAGATTCCAAACATATTCCATTCAAACTGAATCCCCTATTCATTCCTTATCAAAATTCCAGAATATTTTTTTAGGTGTATTGAGCAAAACCTTTATGCAAAATAAAGCTGTGAGCAAGAGCCATGTAATTACTTAACAGAAATTAGTTACCTTTTTTGTTACCCAGTGTCATAGCATATTTCAGTCTATAGACACACAGGCAAACTCCTTGTACCACCATTAGCTAAGGCACCCTTGCTGGCTTACACATGTCTTCAGTGTTGTACAACATTGTGTATGCTGTATGCATACACAATGTTGTATTATGATTGTGTTGAGCTGCATCTATTTCTAGAACTTGTATTTCCAAATACGCACACAAAAAAAACTTGTGTAAAGATGATATTTCATGAGTCACCTGGTATGAAAGGTTGAGATACCTGATTTCTGATGATATTTCATGAGTCACCTGGTATGAAAGGTTGAGATACCTGATTTTTCTCTTTATTTTTCTTGTTTAGTTGTGTTTTATCTACAATCTTACATATATAAAGTAAAGCTACTTTTAGGTTCTACAAATACTTATGTGAGAAATTGCTTTAAAATAAGTTTGTTGTTAGTCTTGAGGCTTTTTAACTAAGACAGAGGAACAAAGTAAAATACAAGATGTACAAAGTTCTCTTACATATACTGACATATACTGAGAAGAAAAATATCACAATGTATTTCAGGTGTAAAAAAAAAGCTTAACACAGTGACATAATCTTACCTCTAAACACCAATCATTGTTGTGCAACATGGAGTCGTAGTAGCTAATGCATTTTGTTTTGAAGTCCACAACAGACATGCACCAATGCACTCCCAAATGAATAGGTACAAGAAGCATGTCATAACTGAATAGGTCCACCTAAAAAGAAAAAAATGATAGGAGTAGAAACCACCAAAATATAAAGATATGGTACTTAAGATATAGATTAATAATTCTTTTCGCTTCAGAAATCTAGATCTACTTTAAAATAATTAGCATAAAGCTGTCATCCCCCAAACACCATATTTGAATGAATTTTACTCCTATAATTTTCAGTTGCCCGATACTTTTTTTGCAATCATTTGGAATGATGTGCTACTTCTTTTAACCTCTCCACTACAAGATGTGCAGTGTGGACTGGCAGCAAAGTATAAGGAACAAACCACTATCACTTGTCATTGTGTGTAGTTACCATTCTTTTTTGCAATCTTTTCAAGGATTGTTGTGCTTGCTTTGTTACTTCTATATTTCATGAAAAAAAAAAAAAATTTTATGCAAGAAAGGTGTACATGTCGTATGTAACAAGGTATCAAATAATATTGTACATAAGCCAATTTTGGGGGATGGTAGCTTAAAAGCAAAGCAGATTTCTCAGAACTTGACATCCAGTTCATCGTCAAAGAAAAGACTAAAAATGTCTGAGAAAGATACACGTGATAAATCCCCAAGAGTGAGATTTAGCCCATAGAACTAAAAAAGAAACTATGGTACAGTAAAATCCCACTTATCAGGCATCAATGGGACTGCCGACATGCCGGATACTTGAATAGAAGTGAAATGGTCCACAATCACCACCCTACACTCACCCATTTTATCATAACTAAGATCAGCTGATCGCCATCCCGCGCGTCGCGACCCGCTCTGGCACCTCACACTCACCAACACACAATACTACTGTACTAACATTCTCTTTAATACAAATGTCTATGTAATAGGCATTTCGATGAAATTGTATAGACCTAAGCTATTTGAATAATCATGAATGAAAGCGTGAATAACCATGCATAAGGAAGTGTAAGGTCAGGATGTGTGTCAGCACTTTCGTTGCTGGTTGCTGGTAGCTGTAACGCCTTGAAGCTAATCGACTTGTTTGTTAAACACCGATAAGACTAAATCTCGCATTCAGCTTGTTAGGTAGGAAAAACCTATTGGTAGTAGATAAGGTACATCATTGTCACGCGAACCCATTATTAGCTAAATTTAAAGGAAGAAGACATGGTCATGGCTAAACTACATGTTCCACTTGCTGAGAGTAACAAGTTATCGCCCAAATTCTCAGGGCCACACAAAATAATTGCACTAGACACAGGAAACAAATTCAAAATTCAACACTTACAAAAAAGCGAAGTAACTATCCGACATTTCAATGACTTGAAAAGGGTAAAATTGTTAAATGGATGTGCAGTACCCATAGAAGATGAAAACATTAACACTGAAAATTCTCCAGAAAATTCAGGGAACATGGAAAAGGAATTATTCTCAGATGATAATGAAAGTACAGGAAATACTACAGAATGCAATGAATATAAAAGGAAGCTGAGAAGTTATAGAAAGGAGTTGTGTACAATAGAAGATAGAACCGAAAAAGTAACAAGAATATGTTGTATAAATGAACAAGAGTTAGAAAAGGATTTCTATGAATATATTGATGAAATGTTAGCAGAACTTGGAGTTGACTGTAACTCCTTTTACAGGTAACCATGAGGCTGTTGGCATGCTTCCTCACAGCCACTATAATAGTGGCCTGGGACCCAGTGAGTAAAGAAAATCAATCAATCAACTCCTGTGGCACCCTGAGGGATACATAGGGCCTCAATGGCAAGTGCAGGGTAGAAGAGGGAGAGGAAGGCCGAAGGAGACGTGGATGCGCACAATGAGGCGAGAAGCTGGTGAAGAGTGTTGGGAGGATTTGGAGGAGTTGGCACAGGATAGATGGTGGTGGCGTGAATTCATTGAGGCCCTATGTAAGAAAATAGGTGACTTAATAATAATAAACCAGTCAGTGAGAATAACACTTGAGTTTAGTAATGTTACATATGTATGTGATAATCATAAGGTAATAAATCATGGATTGAAAATAGCACAAGAAAAGCTACAAGAGAAAGACAGAGATAATGTCAGGATTGCTAGAAAATTGTCTGTAATAAGAAAGAAAATTGATACTTTAGAGAGTAATTTCCTCCATACTAGAAATGAGAGAGCTATTGGTGTAGTAATAGCTATTAGTGCCTTAGCAGGTTTAGGAACTGCAAATCTAGGATTGCACACAGACCTAAGGAACAAGGTAAACACTTTGCAACAATCTATTTCAAAGCTTAATGTGTTAGAAGATGATATTGAAGACATTAAAGAGAGTATAAATAATCTGATGGATAAAATAGAATATCTAGGCAGTGGAATATCAAATGTGAGAGCATCACTAGACATTTTCATGCTTCTCGATCAGCTGCATGTGAAAACTATAGAATTAAATAGTGAGATAGAACAGTTCATACAAGACTTAATTGTTGCTAACACAGGCTCAGTCACCTCTACCCTGTTGCCTATAACTAAATTGATCCAAATTATTGGAACAGCAAAAAGTGAGTGGAATTTTGAACCTTTCTTTGATAAAAGCAGTGTAGCTATGTATTACCCTTAGTTCATATCTTAATGGTTCATCAGTCATAACTGATGTTCCGTTTTCTTCAGAATTAACTTACCATGTTTATAAATTCATTCCTTTTCCAATGCAGTTAAATGGCACTATATTAGAAATTGACACTAAATTGGTTGATCCACTATATTATGCTTTGTCTGTGGACAACTTGAAGGAAACCTTGATAACAAATGATAATCTACAACTTTGTCAAAACACTAATTTAAACCTTTACTTATGCCCATCAAGTCTCTTCACACTAAATGAAGCCTTGGATGATTTGTGCCCTGCATCCTTAGTAAAGAATATCACTATCTTCCAATATTGTCAATTTCATGAAGTAGAACCATTGCCTAGACATGAAAACGTGCACGATGCTCATTATCTATATTTTCCAAATAGGACCACTGTATCTGCATTGTGTCCCGAATTTAGTCCGAAAGTAGCTTCAATATTTGGTTTATTATAGTGTACCTGACCAATGTGAATTACATCCAAATAGATTGACAACCATTGCAGATAGAAAAAAGACACTAAGATTGAAGAAGGAAATGTTGTTAATAGAAATAGATGTTACTTTACCTCAGTCATCCCCTCCCTTGAAAATAAATCTCATTGTCAAGAAAAGAAGAAATGTAAATATGTTAGAACCAGAAATAACATGGAAAATTAATATTTTTTTTGCAGTGCCCATGTTCATATAAACTACTATTGGAATTGGTACCATATATCATATGTATAAGAAAATCAACAGTCCCAAAATTATGAAACATATATCTGCAACGCCATAACTCTGTAATAGGCCAGTGACTAGAATGATTTACTATATATTATATATATGTGTGCATGGTAACATTACAATACAGTACAAGAAAGATAATGAAGAATAAGATAGTAGGATAACATTATGTGTTTGGAAATACAGAAGACTTGTCGGGACGACAAGCAGTAGCTGACCGAGCCCTGTAATAGGCGTTTCGATGAAATTGTATAGATCTAAGCTATTTGAATAATCAAGAATGAAAGCGTGAATAACCATGCATAATGAAGTGTAAGGTCAGGATGTGTGTCAGCACTTTCATTGCTGGTAGCCGTAACGCCTTGAAGCTAATCGACTTGTTTGTTAAACACTGATAAGACTAAATCTCGCATTCAGCTTGTTAGGTAGGAACACCCTATTGGTAGTAGATTAGGTACGTCATTGTCACGCGAACCCATTATTGGCTAGCTACCTAGTTTCTCGTCATAGCTGTATTAATGACGTCAACACTATAGGGTTCAGTTGAAAATTCTCGTCAGTTAGAGAGTCAGATTATCGTTGGCCTCCATATCATTCACACGTAATCCCCGTGAATGTTAACGACAAAGGGAGAAGCACTAAAAGACAGAGAAGCGAGTAACAGACAGTGTGTAGGAGAGAGTGAAAGTACCGCGGTCGTGACGATCTTTGTTACCCACTTATAAGCATACATTTTTATAATAAAACACAAAAAGGAGAACTCATCTTTAATCAACCTCAAGACACACCCAGCATAACAGTTATTGGGAACTTCCATCAAAACCCCCATAACATCTACCTTCTGCTTAGGGCCCTTTCACACTAGGACACTAGTGTCCACCACTGGTGGAGGACACTAATTGCCTTCCATGCTTTTCAATGGACACTTTCACACTAGGCCACTGCAGTGTCTCGACCGGGCAACTTCTCAGACACAAAGCCCCCTTTCACACGAGTTGCCTTCCATGCTTTCCAATGGACGCTTTCACACTAGGCCACTGCAGTGTCTTGACTGGGCAACTTCCGGGACACTAACATTTCGGTGTCTCACTTCCGCAACTAGTGCGGACACTGGCAGTTGAAAAACTTCTTTTCGTCTGCGCACAAATCAGGGAAAAGTGTATGATGCACTCCTGTGTACATCCTTGAGGATAATATAGGATGCACATGCACTTTCCTTTCTGCAGAGCGCCTCTTCCGTTTCTTTTTAGCCAGCAGGGCAACGAGGAGGAGTTTTTCGTTTGACGCCATTCTTCCAACTGACAAGGAGCGGCAGGTTCATGAGGTCCGGGCATGATCGGTGGCGGACACCGGTGTCTTAGTGTGAAAGCATGGAAGGCAACTAGTGTGAAAGGGGCTACAGTGAGTGGCGGACACTGGCAGTGTCCGCCACTCACTGTAGAGCATGGTTTTGAATGGAAGCTTTCACACTACGCCACCAGTGTCTGCCACTGCCGCTCACTGGCCAGCCTATCATGCTCAGTGACGGTCAGTTTCGCGTCTAGTGAAATACATTCTCTCAACTTGTTCTAGTCCCTGTGATGTCTTTTCTAACATAGCTGGGAAGTTCTTCAAATGACGGCTTGCTCATGCAAAAATAGTTGAAAAACTTCTTTTCGTCTGCACACAAATCAGGGAAAAGTGTATGATGCACTCCTGTGTACATCCTTGAGGATAATATAGGATGCATATGCACTTTCCTTGCTGCAGAGCGCCTCTTCCGTTTCTTTTTAGCCAGCAGGGCAACGAGGAGGAGATTTTCGTTGGATGCCATTCTTCCAACTGACAAGGAGCGACTGGTTCATGAGGTCTGGGTGTGATCGGTGGTGGCGGGTTCATGAGGTCTGGGCGTGATCGGTGGCGGACACCGGTGTCCTAGTGTGAAAGCATGGAGGGCAATTAGTGTGAGAGGGGGCTTAAGTGTAAGCACAACACACTTCCTCTTTTCTACAACTTTAGGCATGATGAAGTCATCAGGTGATAAACAGTGCACGCGCGGGACTGAGTCACTGAGTACACACAGTGCAGACTGTATTCCGGTATAGTGCATGAGAGGGACGCGGGGACCCGTGGGGAGGCTTTTCTAGTCTTCATCGGAACTCTGGAGTTTCACACAGAAGTAAATAAGACTTTTGTTATGCCTGTCTGTTTTTTTTATGCATTTCATGTCTGAGTTTACTTTATACTCTCAAAATGTGAAGCATATCTATGAATTATGATGAGATTAGAGGAAAACAAGGTGCCAATATGTTAATTCATGTTGCCACTCTGATGGGCCACGACCAATTTCATTTTTCCCATTACTTCTTAACAATGGCTACTGTGTCTTTAGGTATTGCGGCAATGTTAAGGGACCAATTTCTCGCAATACCTGAGGTTGAGTGTAGTATTTTTTTACTTAAAATCAACTGGAACGGATTAAATGTTTTTACATTAATTTCAATGGTAAAAATTGCTTCCTAATTCAAATTTTTGCAATTCGAACAGCCAAAAAGAACAAATTAAATTTGAATCAAGAGGTGTTCGAGTCAAGAGGTACTACTGTATACGTATATGGTACAGTGGTACCTCTTGATTCGAACTTAATTAGTTCTTTTTGGCTGTTCGAATGACGAAAATTTGAATTAGGAAGCAATTTTTACCATTGAAATTAATGTAAAAACATTTAATCCGTTCCAGTTGATTTTAAGTAAAAAAAAAAAAATTAAAAAATACTACACTTAACCCCAGCTATTGCAAGAAATTGATCCCTTAACATCGCCGCAGTACTTAAGAACGCAATAGCCATTGTTAAGAAGTAATGGGAAAAAACTAAATTGGTCCTGACCCACCAGAGTGGCAACATGATTTAATATATTGGCGCCTTGTTTTTCCCTCATCTCATCATAGTTCATAGATATCCTTCGCATTTTGAGAGTACAAAGTAAAAAGACATGAAATGCATAAAAAAAAAATAAATACAATAAATTAAAAAAAGGCATAACAAAAAACTTATTTACTTCGGTGTGAAACTCCCGAGTCCCAATGAAGACTAGACAAGCCTCCCCCGGGTCCCCTCCCCCCTCCCATGCACTGAATACAGGAACAGATCGCATAGTATTCCTCCCTTCCCCCTCCCTCCGTCCTTATCATCTCCGATTCAATACGCACACAGACCAAGTAGGCTGCTTCCCCTCCCCCCACTCTCTTCCTCCTCCAGCCACTCACCATCCTCTCTCACTCCTCCCCCCCTCTCCCTCTCTTTTTTATCAAGTAGAATATATTCTCACATCATTTCCAACAGAAATTATTTCAAGAAAAGTATAAATTATTGTACAAAACTGCAAATTATTGTATTATCGTGGTTTGCACAAATGACAATGATATTTAACAATTCATTCTTCACTGGTTGTTTAAATTGTTCAATATATCTCCATTAGTAAATAAGTTTGCCAGTGACCAGAGAAGAAGCTGCATTGAATGGGATGGTAGGTAGGAGGTAATCAGGATTGGGGGCCGGAGTAACCAAGGCAACTTCAAAGCCGTTTACGAGAGAGAGGTGTTCATGGCGAAGTACAATCGAGACCAGACCGGCCGACTGGCGGGAAGGCGCATCGGCCGCACCGTGTTTTTTTTTTTTTTTTTTTTTTTTTAATTCAGAAGCTGCATTCGGATTGTAGGTCAAAATTTGTTCGCCAAATAAGTTCGGATTGGGAAGTGTTCGAATGAAGAGGTACCACTGTATATATATATATATATATATATATACACGCACACACACATACAAAGAGTCCTCCTTATACGGTAATTCTTTAGCAGGTAAATTCTCATTTACAGTATTTGGAAATTACTACCCTTGATTCTATTTACGGTAAGAAAATTCACTGATACATTATCTTTTCTATTTCATATTTTTTTGGTATTTTCAATTTTTTTTTCCAATTTTCTTCTTTTCTTCACTTCACCCTCACAGTCATCTGATAAATGTCGTTTCTTGAAAAATCTATCCAAAGATGACTGTTTTTCTCTACTTTTTAAAATGTTTTTAAAATGTGTAAGGCAAATGTCATTAAACTGAGCAGTAATACAAGCAGTGTAAACTTTTTCAGGTTTTTTTTTCAATGAAATCAATTACTTTTTTGTAATACCCCAAGATTTCCTCAATATCAGCCGAAGTTATAACCTAACGATGCTACTGCGAACTGGTGGTGGCTTGGCGCAATTAAATAATCGCTGCTCGTGTGGTGAATATTTATTCGTATCCTGTGCAACAATTAGGCTTGTTTCCCAGCTCGTATCTTGAAAAATTTGCATCCTGAAACACTCATATGATATATATATATATATATATATATATATATATATATATATATATATATCCTTCAGTGTGAAACTCCTGAGTCCCGATGAAGACTAGACAAGCCTCCCCCCGGGTCCCCACCTCTCTCCCATGCACTGAATACAGGGACAGATTGTATAGTTTTCCCCCCTTTCCCCTCCCTCCGTCCTTATCCTCTCCCATTCGATACGCAGACAGACCGAGTAGGCCGGCCCCCCCCACTCCCTCCCTCCTCCAGCCACTCACCATCCTCTCCACCACCCCACTCTCTCTCTCTCTCTCTCTCTCTCTCTCTCTCTCTCTCTCTCTCTCTCTCTCTCTCTCTCTCTCTCTCTCCCTTCTACCAAGTAGAATATATTCCTACAGCATCATTTCCAACAGGAATTATTTCAAGAAAAGTATAAATTATTGTACAAAACTGCAAATTATTATATTATTGTAGTTTGTGCAAATGACAATGATATTTAACAATTCATTCTTCATTGGTTGTTTGAAGTGTTAAATATATCTTCATTAATAAATAAGTTTGCCAGTGATCAGAGTAGAAGCCGCATTGACTGGGGTGGTAGGTAGGAAGTGACCAGGATTGGGGGCCGGAGTAACCAAGGCAACTAGGGGCCAGAGTGACTTGAAAGCCGTTCACGAGAGAGAGGTGTTTAAATTTACCCATATACATACATACACACACATGTGTTTGTGTGTGTGTCACAGTAGGGCTTAATATTTAGCACACGGTTATAGGTTTGTTTTATCCCCATTGTATAAAACCATTGTATAAGATTTAGGAGCCTCAAAATTGGAGCACTTATAAACATGATGCTGAAACCAGCTCCGACTCACCACTCTGTCAGTAAACACTCATCTGTGATGAAGATAGCTTATCCTGTCAAGGAGCCAATAAATTGTGTACATTCCTATTTGAATACACACACACAGGGCCATGCGGTCATCTGTGGAGTGTCCATATTGGTGACGATGGTAGTGGTCACCACCTTGGCCACCACACTATTTCCTTGGGCTGGGTGTGTAACACAACCTTGCCTGTTTATTGGAGAAGCTAAGAGGGCTTAGGCAACATTGTGGAAGTAATGTACACTCTATACAGCCGCTGATTGCCAGGATAAAGAGCTAGCAAGCAAGCAAGAGAGAAAGCAGTATGTCTGTCCATTCTGAGGTCATGCAAGGAAGTCTTGCCTAGAGTGTCATGTGACTGTTATTGTTTAGCTGGTGCACAGAAACTCGTGTGAGACATCTGGTGGCCACTTAATGAAATATTGTGTATAAATTAAAAAAAGGTAAATTAAACATTTGTTTGGATTTTGGATCTCAACTAAAACCGAAAAATGTGTAAAACAAACTCGCTTACAATGAGTTATCTGTATACAGATCTGGGCTGGGAAAAGAGGAACAGAGGAACAGAGTTGAAGGAGTAAAGATTCTTCACATAACTATCCTTTTTCTACATGCTGTAAAAAGTCCATCCTGTAATACTTATCCATGTAGTAGCCGGGTTTGTTCCAATCAAACATACAAGTCAAGAAGTTAGAGAGAGAGAGAGAGAGAGAGAGAGAGAGAGAGAGAGAGAGAGAGAGAGAGAGAGAGAGAGAGAGAGAGAGAGAGAGAGAGAGAGAGAGAGAGAGATGATTGCTATAATGGTAAAAGAAAATATTCAAAATGCAAGACATATGAACTACTGTCGCAGATATTGAGAAAACTTTTTGGATATGAGAAAAAGGAAAAGTTGTTGCGAGAAGAAAAGAAAGACAAGAAGAAGAATAAAGGAGAGAAAAAAAAAAGGAAAAGAAAAAACAGAGAGAGAGAGAGAGAGAGAGAGAGAGAGAGAGAGAGAGAGAGAGAGAGAGAGAGAGAGAATGAGAATATAAGAAAATGATGGAAGCTGAAAGAGGCCAATAGACCTATTTGTGGCAGTCCCTGTGTGAGCACCTCTGTCTATTTCCACCTATCATCCTTACCTATAAACTTGAGAGAGAGAGAGAGAAAGAGAGAAAGAGCCACCATCCTTGCAGAGTGGCTGCCAATTCATTGTTATTCAGCCTTTTCTTCCAGCTGAACTTCAATAACAGTAAGTCCAACAATAACACCATTAGAAAGAAGGATAAGCACTTCTTATGCTATACTGTAAGTTCACCTATTCTATGAATCATATGAAAAGAAATGTAACTCTAGGAATGAGTGATTTTTCTTGAGAAAAAGAGTTTTCAGAGTGATTTAAAGATTTTCCCAAGGATTTGACCAGCCTTAAGCTTTTCCCTTCTAAAACCTCAATACAAGTATGAAATCAAGATGCACTCACCTTCTTAGTCCATCTGCGAACAGAATGATATCCACTTTTGGACAGCTTAGGGTAGAAGAAAGTGTTGAAGGCATACACTTTTGGGTAGTTGACATTTTTCTGACTTCGTTCCATTAACAAATTCATATAAAAGTTGATAATCTGAAAAAAAAAAAAAAAATGGATCTTAAAAATAGCATAAGATAAAGAAAACACCATGTCACAAAATAGTCTATAAAAATGTATACATAGGCAATAGCTGATGTAAGGTGACGGCATGTATGCATTCAATCACAGTCAAATTAACAATAATTTATAAAAATACCATTTAATCCAAAAGACAGAATTTCATTTTTTTTTTAATGTGTTGTCTATAAATGTCGTTGGATCCTTGGCTTGTATAGGCTTGGGAACACAGGACTACATCTGTATATTTGTAGTTGTATAGTAGTGTGTAAATTTTCCTTGGTTCCAGCAAAGAGTATGGAGCTAGTCTCGTCATCTTTGAGATTGTACATGACACTACTCAACAAAGGGGCTGAAATATTTTACTGGCATGGGTGGCTTGTCTGTCATTCCCATGAGGGCAGTAGCTCCTAAAATATTACAATTTTCATAATTATATGTTGTGTATTGTAACTGTTTCCTCATAGAATATGAGACGATTCTTTTCGAATGAGAAGTGGTGTGTGGCGGTGTTAAAACAGGGTAGCAAACTCAGTGTGTTATATATTTATTGGTACACCACAATGAGTTATGTAAGAGATGACCACAATGAGTTATGTACGAGATGACTCAAAAAGGCTGGCCAAGCCATAGAGTGGGGCAGAGCCTGGGTTGCAACCAGTTTGTATGTTTTTACAGGAGGCTAAAGGCCACTGTAAGCATACATTTGAGTCCCGTAGCAGATTGCTGAGGTGACAGTCTGAAGAAGGCCAGTCCAGTTGATACAGCTACTTAGATGGGCAGTCTATTATCATAACACTATATTTCCCATTTCTTCATCTTTATAAGACCAATCTTCAACAAAACTGCAACACAACCATCAATTTAAAAGTATGAATTTTGAAATTAGGGACTAAAGTCAAAGGAAAGATCAGCTTTACCATGAGATTTAGCAGATGACCATTTTCTTTCAGTCTTTTTTCATGATCCTCAAGTTTGTCACTATACCTTTGCAACCAAGCAAGTAAAAAATTCATTTATGATCTAAGGTAAAAAGTTTCACTAAAATCCAAAAGACTCAATAAAGAAAGTTAAATCATCAGTAGAGCTGCATTGACATAAAACCCATATTGAAAACTGATATAACGTGAAATAATGGATGGTGAAGAACCTTTCTATGCAGAATAGAATAAAAACTAGAAAGGCAGAAAATTAGAGCAATAGGATGGTAGTTTGAGAAATAAGATTGGTTATTCTTTTAGGGAACAAGCTGAATGAAGGCAAATTTCCAGCAAGAAGGAAAGATAGATAATGATACCAAGGTGATGGCTCCTGTTTCAGCTTGAGCCCATTGCTACGGCATTCCTTTGTGCCACTATCTGGACAACTGGCTAGGGTCATCTCCCTCGAGGACTTCATGCATTCTCAGCTGGGGATTCAGAGAAGCTGGGACAAGTCCAATCTGGTCCCTGGTCAGAGGAAGCTGTATCTTGACATGGTACTGGATTCACAAAAAGCACTTGTTTTCCATCTCCATAACATGTCATCTGCTTACAAAAGGTAGCCTGATGCTTTCTTTTACACAAAGCTCCATCAGTTTCCCTGTGAAGGTCCTGGCTGGCTTATCTAGTGTCCTTGGAGAGGCAGATGCCAGGTGGTCGTTTGCAGGTGTGTTCCCTTCAATAGTGTCTAAAAGGACTGGGGAAGTCCACTTCCAATCCAGAGTGGTGGCGGATGTCTCCCAATTGCCAGTGTCTAGAGGACTAAGCTTTGTGGCTGGCTTCAGAAAATCTTCTGAAGAGATACAAAATTTGGAGGAGAGATAGAAAAGGAAAAGGAGGAGGAGGGGTGCTAATAATGGTGCATGAGGATATCTTTGTGGAGGGAATGCAATATGGTGATGGCATGGCAGAAGTCACTGGTATAACAATTCGAGCTAAAAACAGAGAAAAGAGGAAAATTACAGTAACATAATGTGCCACCAAAAACAAAAATGTGAAAGTTAAAAGAACATAAATTGGTGCAGGTGTTAAAATACCTAGATGGCATGATAGGGAAGGATAAGAAGGTACTACTAATGGGAGACTTTAAATGCAAAAGTGTGAACTGGAAAGAAATGTAAGAGAGTGGAAATGAAGGCTCGTGGAGTGAAGATATGTTACAATTAGCCATGGAAAATACACTACATCAATGGGTGGAGGAATTCACTAGGCTCAGAGGAGTAAAAGAACTGTCAATGCTAGACCTGGTATTCACAAAAAGAAAACAGAACTCTGACCCATCATTAAGTGCCTAAGCCCAGTGGGAAAAAGTAATAATATCTTGATTGAAATAGGATTACAAGAATGGGCATTAGTAATAAGAGAAGATTATAAAAAACAGAAGGTTATATTATGCAAAGGCTAACTTTGAAAACTTGTGGAAATTTTTTTAAAGTATAGAATGGAGAGGGATCATGAGTGGTAAAACAGCACAAGAGAAATATGAAATATTCCTAAGGAAGCACAAAGGTGTGGAAAAATATATATCTAAGTATAAAATAAAGCAAACACACATGATACAAAGCTAGGTGTGCAGAAGCAAAGAGGACAAAAGATAGAACTTGGAGAAAACTGAAGAAGCAGAGGAATGAGTGTAATAGAGAAAGATACAAAGAAGCAAGAAATGAGTAGTATATCAGGATAAGAAGAGAGGAGGAAATAGCTTTTAAAAAATATGTAGTAGAGAAGTGTGGAAATGAACCCAAATTATTCTATATGTATATAGATGGAAAAATGAAGAGTACAGAAATCATAGATAAGATAGTAAAGGGAGGAAAAACATACCAAACAACAAAAGAGCTTAGTGAAATCATGATTGAGAGCTTCAAATCTGTATTCACAGAAGAGGAGGCATTTACAGAACCAAACATAACAGAGGCACAGGAGGGATTCAAGGAGGTTGTGGTACAGAAACAAGATGTTGACAGACTGATAGGAAGTCTGGATGTAAGAAAATCAATAGGACCAGATGGAGTGTCAGGCTAGACACTAAGGGAATGTAAGGATCATGTAATACAGCCAATTTGGGAAGTGATTACCAGCTCACTAGAGGAGGGGTGGGTACCACAAGAGTGGAAGAGGGCCAACATAGTGCCCATTTACAAAAATGGAAAGAAGATTGATCCTCTAAATTGTACACCTGTCACTAACAAGAGTTGTCAGCAAAATCTGCGAGATATTAATTAAAGAGAAATGGGTGAGATATTTAAAAGACAACAGTTATATCTAATAGGCAATTTGGATTTAGGCAAGGAAAATCATGTGTGATGAACCTACTCAGTTTCTATACAAGAGTAATTGAAGGAATCGATAACAGAGAGGGGTGGGTGGATGCTGTCTACCTAGATATAAAAAAAGCATTTGATAGAGTTTCACACCAAGGACTCTTATGGAAACTGAAATACATGCGTGGACTTAGAAGGAAAATATAAGAATAGATGCAAGATTATTTGAAAGATAGAGAATAGAGAACTGTTATCAGGGAAGCAACTTTACGTTGGAGAAATGTAACAAGTGGAGTACTGCAGGGGTCAGTCCTGTCACCCATTATGTTTCAGATTTATGTAAATGATATGCTATGTGGCGTGACTAGCTATATGAATCTGTTTGCAGATGACGCCAAATTGATTAGAGTTGTTAAGAACACTAATGATTGTCAAGAACTACAAGGAAATATAAACAAGATTGATGAATGGAGTAAAAGGTGGAAACTAGATTTTAACGCAAAGAAATGTCATGTGATGGAGCTGGGAAAAAGTAAAAGAAGGCCAAAATGGAGTTACAAGATGGAACAGGAGGAAATACTTAAGACCAAGAAAGGAAAAGATCTAGGGGGTGATGATACAAGATACACTGAGCCCAGAACAGCATATAAATCAAATATTTGGATCCACATTCAGAACATTAACCAACATTAGGGTGGCTTTCCACTACATGGATGACATGATACAAAAAAACTTCTAACCAGTATGATACGCCCGATGTTGGAATATGCCACTGTGCTGTGGTCACCAAATGCAAAAAAGGATTTAAGGAAATTAGAAAGGATTCAAAGAGCTGCAACAAAAATGGTGCCAGAATTAAGGGAGTTAACATATGAAGACAGATTAAAGGAAATGGGGCTGCCAACTCTGCAAGATGGAAGAGAGAGAGGTGATCTAATAACTCTATATAAGATAGTAAATGGCACTGAAAAGCTGGACAACCTGAACCTGGTGATGATGGAGGAAGAAACCAGACAGATGAGAGGACACTCAAAGAAGATGAAAAAGAGTTGGTGTTTAAAGGACACAAGAAAGCACAGTTTTCCACACAGAATTGTGGACACCTTGAATGGATTAAAAGAGGAGGTTGTTGAAGCAACCAATATACACAAATTCAAGGAAATGTTGGATATATGGAGATATGGAGACAGGACACTATGAGCCTCGCTCGAACCTTGTACAATACAACTAGTTAAATACACACAAACAAACACAGACACAGACATGTGTGTATGTATGTATATGTATGTATGTATGTATGTATGTATGTATGTATGTATGTATGTATGTATCTATCTATCTAACCAGACAGATGAGAGGACACTCAAAGAAGATAAAAAAGAGTTGGTGTTTAAAGGACACAAGAAAGCACAGTTTTCCACACAGAATTGTGGACGCCTCGAATGGATTAAAAGAGGAGGTTGTTGAAGCAACCAATATACATAAATTCAAGGAAATGTTGGATATATGGAGATATGGAGACAGGACACTATGAGCTCCGCTCAAACCCTGTACAATACAACTAGTTAAACACACACAAACAAACACAGACACAGACATGTGTGCATGTATGTATGTATGTATTATGTATGTATCTATCTATATATATATATGTGTGTGTGTATGCGTGTCTGTGTGTGTGTGTGTGTGTTGTATGAAATTTATTGGCTCCAAGACAGGGTGATATTTACGGATGTACTGTGTCGGTGACTCAATGTTTTGTTTACATCGGCGCGCCACCTGCGCAATAATAATAGTCAGTTGCTGATTAGGCTAATAGAAACTTTGGCATTGGAAAATACTTTATGTTAAGCTACCCAATCATAGCCTTCATATCTAATTTCATTACAAAATCAATGCTATGTGACAAGATGGTAATGAGAATTACCAACCAAGCCTGTCATATTATGGCTCCAAAGTGTCCAGTGAGGCTCTAGCAAGAAAACCTCATCATGCATAGGAAGTAATGAACAATATATTTATCCATTTAGTGGAAAGCTAATCTGATATTTTTTACCAAATCATATGCCTCGCCAAATATTTTGTCCACATGGTTATCCTATTGACTATTATTCTCTTGTAAAATCACTCCTAGGTCACTCTCTTGTTAATTTTTTTCAGTTTTACACTATCTCCCATCTTGTAGATTCCCTCTGGTCATCTTCCACTCCTTCCCAATTTCATAACATGACTTTTATCCACATTATATTCCATCTCCCACTTCCTACACTGCCTCCAGATCCTGTTAAGGTCCTCCTGTAATAATTTACAGTACTACTTATTTTATTACTTGTCTGAGCAGTTAGGCATCATCTGCAAATAGAATATAACTGTTTACTCCCTCTGGCATGTCATTCAGGTATATGGGATAAGTATAGGTACCAATAATGATCCTTGTGGAACATCGCTCTCCACTGTTCTCCACTCTGATTTAATAATCTTTACTACCATTCTCATCTCCTTGTGTGCATGTGTATTTACCTAGTTCTATTATACATGGTTTAAGTGGGGTTCATAGTGTCCTGCCTCCATATCTCCATATATCCAAAATTTCCTTGAATTTATGTATATTGATTGCTGTAACAATGTATTCTTTTAATCCATTCCAAGTGTCCACCATTATATATGGAAAACTACTTTTTTTTGTGTCCTTTAGATACCAACTTTCTTTGATCTTCCTTAGTGTCCTCTCATCTGTCTAGTCTCTTCTTCTATCATCTTCAGGTTTTGCTTGGCCAGCTTTTCAATACAATTTACTATTCATATAGAGTTATTAGATCTCCTCTCTCTCTTTTATCTTGTAGAATTTGCAGTCCCATTTCTTTTATCTGTCTTCATATGTTAGCTCTCTTAATTCTGGTACCATTTTTGTGGCTACTCTTTGGATCCTTTCTAGTTTCCTTATATCCTTTTTCGCATTTGGTGACCACACCACTGCTGTATATTCCAACCTCGGACGTATTAAACTGGTTAGAATCTTTTTCATCATATCCTTATCCTTATCCAACCAGTGAAGCAGTAATAAATAAATTCTCTATATTCTGTGCCAGTGATACTACAATGCCGTTCATATACAAAAGAGCTGTGTTTGACGCTGCAGTGACTAGTGTCTTACTTTACAGTTCCGAATCATGGGTCACAAGTAAAATGAAAGTGATTGAAAAACAATACAGCAAATTGGTAAGGTGCTTACTCGGGGTTCATAAAAACACAAGTATAAACCTGTGCATGATCGAAGCAGGCATCCCACCTGTACAGTACATTATTGATAAAAGGAAATATAAGTTTATTAAATCCCAAAAGAAATCATGTCGACATTGAAAAACCATTCCACTTCATGTACAATATGTGTCGAGAAGCAAACACACCCAGTTATAGAAGCCTAGAAAAGACAAGATTAACTAGAGATGACACTAACGGCCTGCAGAAAATAGCTAATTATGTAAGGAAAAAAGCAACGGGAGTAACAAAATTGACCACGTATGTAACAGACATGAATCCCAACATGACAGTGCATCCCGTATATAAGACTAGAAGCTTCGTTCCGGACTATAAGCGAGTCATTCACGCGACTCTGCCTCGTGTCTCACAACATTAGGGTGGAGGTTGGGAGATGGAGTCGCACTCTTTGTGAGCAGTGCGTCTGTCAGTGCGATGGCATTCAGGTGCAGACCGAGAATCATGTATTTTTAGAGTGTCCTTTTTCAGCCCACTGCTGTGACAGGTACCAAATGTTGACATTCACTGACCTACACGAACTTCTTGAAGAAAGTAATTTTCTAATGAGTTGTGTGGTTATATCAAAGATGTACTAAATACTTATTAAGATCATCATGTTTATTAAGATCATCATGTTTGCATTGGCATGTGTAACTTAACCTGTTCGTTTATGCTGTGGTATTTGGTTTCATTTCCTTTGTAACAAGTTTTTAAGGCTTTTTGCATTTCATTAGATGCTCTTTGCTTAAGTTAAGTTCTTTGTACTTTATTAAATGCAATTTATTTAGTTTTAAGAATTTTTTTGTGTTCTTATTTGATGCTAGATACCTAAATTGTGACGTTTTATTCTTCTGTATTTTATTAGGTGCTGTTTGCTTAGGTTTTAAGGTTTTTCGTGGTATTTTATCAGAGGGTGTTTGCGTCAGTTCTTGTTCTTATGGTGTATCTTGTCTTTTTTATTGATTTTAGTTACATAAGTGTTTTACCATATTAGAGCTAATGGGGCTTCACTACTTAGTTTCAGAATAGCCCCTGTGGTCAATGTAAAATGTTTCTTGGTATTTGTGTTGATGTTTTGGTTTTATTTTTTTTTTCTGTTCTTTGATAATTGTATAAAGTTAATTGGAAATCTGAGTGTGTTACAGACTGGGTATATAATTATCCTGTAAGCCCTCTACAAAGGTTTTCCTAATTGATATTAATTGATTCAATTTGGACAAATGTTACATCTGCTTGAAAATGACTATTGTATCTATATTTTTGTCAATAAACTACTACTACTACTACTAGTGAAAAGCCACCCTAATATTGGTCAACATTCTATATGTTGATCCAAATAGTTGATTTATGTGCCGCTCTGGGCTCATTGTATCCTGTATCACCACTCCCAGGTCTTTTACTTCTTTTGTCTTAGGTATTTCCCCCTATCCCATTATGTAGCTCCATTTTGGCCTTCTTTTGCTCTTGGCGAGTTCCATCACATGACATTTCTTTGCATTAAAATCCTATTTCCACGTCTTACTCCATTCATGGGTCTTGTCTACAGTACTAGTCAAAAATATGCGACCACCCACCTACGACCACAACCTCAAACAATGTCACAATAGAAATAAAATAAAAAAACAATGTTTACTTGTAGTATTAGTACTTTGTTGGTCCACCCTTCCTCTTAATGACACTTTTCAGTCGATTTGGAAGAGATAGAGCCAAGTTCTTGAGGGTATCTGCCTGTATGTTCTCCCAACACTCACGTATTTCAACCTCTAGCCGTGGAACCGAACTCACGTCTTTTCCTTGTAAATCCTTCTTTATGATGGCCCAAAGATTTTCTATTGGGTTTATATCAGGGCTGTTACCTGGCCAGTCATCAATAAAGGGTACCTCACAGTCTCTGAGCCACTGTGTCACAGATTTGGCAGTGTGGGCTGGTGCACCATCCTGCTGGAATACTTTGGCACTGCACATGTCAAAACACTCTGGCAAATGGTCAGCCAAGAGCTCTAAATACACATTTGCATTTACTTTGAGGTTCTTAGGAAGTACCACTAACTTGCCAAGTCCAAGGCCAGAAAAGCAGCCCCAAACCATAAGTGAATCTGGGTGTTTCACTGTGCTTTCAAGATAGCGGGGGTCGAGAGGATCACTGCCACGTCGGCGGTACACTCTGGCATTCCTGTTACATGTCACATTAAAAGTGGCCTCATCTGACCATAACACTGACAGCCAATCGTCATCATCCCACTGTCCGTATTTACGAGCAAATTTAATTCGCTTGCCCTTCTGCAACTTGCTAAGGAGAGGCTTCTTAGTAGGCTTGTGACTCTTGTAGCCTAACTCATACAAGCGACGTGACACTGTTCGTACAGACACCTCTTGGAAGGCCCCAGCATTTTCTTCTTTCAACTTCCTTGCTGTGGTCGAAGCTGTGGCCTCTACTGTTCGTTTTAAAATGTTTGTAGCACGTTTGGAGATCTTTCGTGGACGGCCAGAGCGAGGTTTCTTCTTTGGGAGTTTGTCACTGCCACCCTCACGAAACAGACGTGAGTACTTCTTAACACTAGTACGCCCCACACCAGTAAGCCGGCAGATTTCAGTTATTGAATGGCCTGCCACCTTCAGACCAACAATCTGAGCAACTGTCTCACTAGTCAAATCCTTAGAATTCGACATAATATGGTGATACTGCACTCAAAACCACAAAAAACTTAAGTGAAGCAGGGTCGATTATGGGAGCAACATACAACAGACAATCTCTCCATGTGACAGCCAGAGGCACACTGACGACTTCCTGCTAGCTCAAGCTTGTAGTGATGGGATGGTCTGACGTCATAGGGTGGTTGTGTACTTTTGTCTAATATCACTTCACCCTCATAAACACCATCCTATTTTTCGCCATAAATACACGACCACGTAGGAAGGTGGTCGCATATTTTTGACGAGTACTGTATATCACCACACTGCATATCATTTACATATACAGTGCTACTTCTTGATTCAAACTCAATTAGTATTTTTTGGCTGTTTGAATTGCGAAAATTCGAATTAGGAAGCAATATTTACTATTGAAATTAATGCAAAAACATTTAATCCTTTCCAGTTTATTTTAAATAAAAAATACTACACTCAACCTCCAGCTATTGTGAGAAATTGGTCCCTTAACATCACCCCAATAGATAAAAAAGCAATAGCCATTGTTAAGAAATAATGGGAAAATATAAAATTGGGCCTGGCCCACCAGAGTGGCAACATGATTTAACATACTGGCACTTTGTTTTCCCCTCATCTCATCATAATTCAGAGATATCATTCACATTTTGAAAGTATAAAGTAAACACAGATATGAAATGCATAAAAAAAAACAAGCATAACAAAAGACTCATTTACTTTGGTGTGAAACTCCTGAGTCCTGATGAAAACTAAATAGACCTCCCCCGGGTCCCTGCCTCCCTCTCATGCACTAAATACAGGAACAGATCACGTAGTATTCCCCCCCACCCCCTCACTCCATCCCTATCCACTCCCATTCGATACACAAACAGACTGAGTAGGCTGCACTAAATACATATTCTCTCTTATCAAGTAGAATATATTCTTGCAACATGATTTCCTACAGGAATTATTTCAAGAAAAGTATAAATTATTGTACAAAACTGCAAAGTATTGTATTATCGTAGCTTGTGCAAATGACAATGATATTTAACAATTCATTCTTCTTTGGTTGTTTAAAGTGTAAAATATATCTTCATTGGTAAATAAGTTCGCCAGTGACCGGAGTAGAAGGCTGCATTGACTGGAGTGGTAGGTAGGAGGTGACCAGGGTTGGGGGCCGGAGTAACCGAGGCAACTAGGGGCAGGAGTGACTTGAAATCCATTCATAAGTCGCAATAGAGGTGTTCACTGCAGAGAAGTGCAAGCAAGACCGGCCAACTGGCAGGAAAGCAGCGTTGGCTGCAACGTGTGTTTGTGTTCAAATTGAGAGGCTGTGTTCGGATTGTAGGTCAAAATTTGTTTGCTAAATGTGCTCGGATTGGGAAGTGTTTGAGTCAAAGGGTGTTCGAATCAAGAGGTACCACTGTATCTGGCAGATGGGATGCTAGGACTGACCCCTACAGTACTCCACTTGTTACATTTCTCCAACTTGAAGTTGCATCCCTGATTACAGTTCTAATTTCTTTACCTTTCAAATAATCCAGCATCCATTCTAATAGTTTCCCTCAAAGTCCACCTATGTGTTTCAGTTTCCATAATAGCCTCTTGTGTGGAACTGTATTGAATGCTTTTTTGATATCTAGGTAGACAACATCCACCCACCTATCTCTGTTTTCGATTTCTTCAATTACTCATGTATAGAAACTTATTAGGTTCGTGACACATGATTTTCCTTGTCTGAATCCAAATTGCCTATTAGATATAACTCTATTGTCTTCCAAATATCTCACCAATTTCTTTTTAATTAATATCTCACATATTTTGCTGATAACATTTGTTAGTGAAACAGGTCTAGAATTTAGCGGGTCAGTCTTCTTTCCTCCTTTGTAAATGGGCACTATATTAGTCCTCTTCTACTCTTGTGGCACCCTCCCCTCCTCAATTGAACTGGTTATCACTTCCCAAATTGGCTGTATTAATTGATCTTTACATTTCCTTAGTGTCCATCCTGACACTCCATCAGGTCCCATTGCTTTTCTTATATCCAGTCTCTCTATCAGTCTGCCAACATCTTGCTTATGTACCACAACCTCTCTGAAACCCTCCTGTGCCTCTGTCCTGTTTGGTTCTGTAAATACCCCCTTTACTGTGAATACAGATTTAAAGCTCTCATTCATAATTTCACTAAGCTCTTCTGCTGTTTGGAATGTTTTTTCTCCCTTTACTATCTTATCTATGGTTTCTTTGCACTTCTCCTTTCCATTTATACGCTCATAGAAAAGTTTGGGTTCATTTCCATACTTCTCTACCACATCCTTTTCAAAAGCTTTTTCTTCCTCTCTTCTTATCCTGATATACTCATTCCTTGTTTCATTGTATCTCTCTCTATTACTTTCATTCCTCTGCTTCTTCAATTTTCTCCAAGTTCTATCTTTTGCTTGCTTCACTTCTGCAAATCTAGCATTATACCATGTGTTTGATATTCCTTATTTTGTATTAGATACATATCTTTCCACACCTTCATGATACTTCCTCAAGAATATTTCATATTCTCTTGTGTTGTTTTGCCATTCATGATCGCTCTCCAATCTATGCTTCCAAAAAATTGCCTGAAGTCTTCAAAGTTGGCCCTCACATAATTTAACCTTCCATCTTTATAATCCTCTTCCCTTCTTACCAATGTCCATTCTTGTAATTCCACTTCAATCAAGACATGATCACTTTTTTCCCAATGGGCTTTGGTACTTAGTGATGGGTTGGAGTTCTGTTTTTTGTGAACACCAGGTCTAGCATTGATGGTTCATCCACTCTTCTGAGCCTAGTGAATTCTTCCACCCATTGATCCAGTGTGTTCTCCATGACTAATTGCAACATCTCTTCACTCCACAATCCTGCATTTCCACTTCCTTCCATTTCTTTCCATTTCACACCTTTGCAGTTAAAGTCTCCCATTAGTAGTACCTTTCTGTACTTCCTCATCATGTCACCCAAGCATTTTAACACCACCTTCTGTGTGTGTGTATTTACTTAGTTGTGCCTTATGGGAGAGGAGCTATGCTTGTACAGTCCCCTCTCCATAACTACTTTCATCTAAATTTTTCTTAAAACTCTGAATATTGTTGGCACACATCACCTCACTCTCCAGTCCATTCCACAACTTGATGTTTCTATGCAGAAAGCTAAACTTCTTTATAGTTCTTCTACAGGTGATAGACCTTAATTTTCTTTGATGTTCTCTCATATCTCTCTCTCCAAATACAAGTAGGTCTTCTATGTCTTAATCAACTGTTCCATTCCATTCACCAATATGTACAATGCGATCATATCTCCTCTTTCATTTCCAAAGTTGGAAGTTGCTACCTGGCCAATCTCTCTTCATATGGCTGATCTTGAAGTTCAGGAATCATCTTTGTTGCTGCTCTTTGAACTCTTTACAGTTTTCTGATGGAGAGTTCATGAGGTGACCAAATTATTGCTGCGTACTCTAATCTGGGGTGAATCATTGGAGTGATTATCTTTCTCATCATATCCTCATCCAGAAAGGCAAAGGTAATTCTAATGTTCTTCTATAGCTGGAGGATTTCACCTGTTATTTTGTTGATATGATTTCCTGGAGATAAGTGTTCTAAAAATATGACTCCTAGATCTTTTTCTTCTGGTGACCCTTTTATCATCTCATGTCCCAGCTTATAATTGTAACTGCATCTTTTGCTGCTTTTAAAAGATTGCATTCCATTCTCAGATATAGAAATTATATAAATATATATAATGTGGATATGTACATATGACTTGGGTTTAATGAAAAGTGAGTCGAGGCATAACAATTCAAATATTGAGCAGTTGGGGAACATAGCTACCAATAACAGATTTGCCTCAACTTCCAGGGTGCATCGTCACTGGGGTGAATGGATTGTAAACTGTGATGGCTGGCGCATTGTTAATATGCCCCATTGTTTCAAATCTTTTGTGCCTGCCTGTAATCAGTAACTCTTTCTGTAATTTTCCAGTCAATTTACAGCCTTTCAACCAATCATGTCTTCTAAACAAACAAAAAAGGATACTAAGAGTTTGGCAACAAAACACAAAATAATAGAATTGGAGAAGTAACTTATCTATCTATTGTACTTTATGTACGTACTGTAATGTCACATGGGGTGGTCTGCAGACCATATCATATCTCCCTATTTAGCACATTTAAGAAGACTTACTGTACAGCAAGTATAGCACAAATTATTGTAGCGGATAATCACATGAGTATTTGTTTTGGTAGATGCAATGCGTGATGCATGGTCCCTTAAGCAAATTCTTCCTGACTCGTGTCATTCTATGTGAATTACTGGTAAGTGTGACCTTTTGTACATGGTTACCTTAAAAGAAAGTTATTTTGTGGTGTAGTACTAATTATCACTTTGTTTACATGTCTAAAGATGTCTAGGTTTGATTTTAGAGCCACCAATCTTGTCTTAAAGCTGAACTTTGGCCTCATTAGATGCAGGTTAATTTCTTGAGACTTTTTTGGGGGAGAGAAAAGGTGTGTTATTAGTGTATTATTGTTAGCTGTAAGTTTAAATAAGGTAATAACTGTTGGGACAATTGATTGTTGGTGTTGGTGGGTTGTTAAGGAATGCCACGTAGGCTGGAGAGACGTCAGCAACAAGGGGTGGCGGCCGAGGCAACTTGTGACAGGAGGGAGAGAGAACGGAGAGATGGTTTGCACACCTGAAGACTACAAGCACCTCACCTCCACCACAGCTACTACCTATACCCTGCCTGCCACCAGTTCTCGCCTGTGACTGTGTTGTGGATGGTGTACTTTTGCTTTTACGTGTTAAGGGGAGCGTCCGGGAAGGAGTCCGAAAAAATATGAAAAATAATACCTTTTGTGAAAAAAATATATCTGGTAAGCATACACATTGACTATTATTTCACAAAGTTTTATGGTGATACCCGCAATAGTTTCTCTTTAAACCTCATTTAAATGTCCGTACGCGTGGGTTTGTTTACATCTGTATATTCAGTATCTTTTTTCCCAAAAACTACTAAAAAAGGGAAATCTTTATAGTTTCGGAGATCTAGATATAGCAACATGGTAATCACGTGTGTGTTGGTAGTGGTTGGCGCCTGGGTGAGCACTGAGCAGGCCAGCTAGTGCATCTGTAGCCTTGGAGGGAGACAGACGCTGCGTGACCTTGATCTAAATCAATCTAAATCTCAAAATGCAAGTTATTCCCTTTCTAAATGCTTCACAGCCGCCAGTTTTAGCTTGATTTCAATGAAACAAAAACCATAATGCAGAGGAATCTTTTTTTTAAAACGCTGTGTAAATGTTTTTTTCATATATGTAAGGAGTAATTTTATATTAATATTTATTTGGTCAAGAAAATGAAAAATTTGTTTTTTTCGGAAAAAAAATTATTAAACAAAAACAAAGGTGAAAATAAAAAACCCTTCTACACAGGGTTTTGTGAAATCATAAAGTACATTAGCCCTAGAAATATAAAGACGATGGGGTTAAAAATACGGTCTGTGAAGCATTTTGAAATTTCAGAAGGGGCTGTTGGGGGCTGGCAGGGCTGGGGGTCTAGAGAGGGGCTGAATGTCTTAAATTCATGTACATGTTGTCACGACTTTACAACATAAAAATTAGAGTGATCCATGCATATATACCGGAGATATGGTACTGCCATCCCTAACCGGACGCTCCTCTTAAGTAAAAGACTAAAAGCAAAATTTGTTTCCTTACTGCTACAAGCTACCTAGGCAGTATGGGAGACAAGTTTGACTTGAAGCTGATCCCCGAGTTCAATGGCAGTGGTGCACAGGGTGTGGAGGAGTGGCTAAAGAAGTTGGAATTAGTCTGCTAGCTTCGAGGCCTCGACGATGTAGCAAGTGTGATACCACTACGCCTAACAGGAGGTGCGTTTGCAGTGTACTTGCAGCTGGCTGAGTGTGACCGGAAGAAGACTGACAAAGTGAAGGAGGTGCTGCTGGCTCTCTTTGCTGTGGATTCTTAAGTGGCCTATGAACAATTCATGAGCCGAAAGTTGCATAGTGGAGAGTCACCAGACGTGTATTTGGCTGAGCTTCGGCGACTGGCGTCTCTGTTTGGCGGACTGAATGACAAAGCCCTTGCCTGTGCCTTCGTGGAGGGACTGCCGGAGGACATCCGCCAACCACTCAGAGCTGGTTCACGTATGGAGGCTCTCGATTTGAACCAGATTTTGTCAAGGGCAAGAGCGGTCATCAGAGATGACAGCCCCTTTGGATCGTCAGAGGCGTGCCTCGGAGCCACAGCAAGCTACGGCGCCACAACTTGTGTGGCTGCTGCAAAGCAACGATGCTACATGTGTGGTGGCCTTAATCATCTCGCCAGGGACTGCTTAGCTCACCAACCAGGTCATGGCTGCACACGGCGACAGATAAGGTGCTACCAGTGTGGTGGTTTAGGCCACATTGCATCAGAGTGTTTGGGAAACGAACAAGGAGAGGGGGCGTCAGTGCCAGCCTCCTCTCATGTCAGTCAATAAGTGAGGCATTACCATGTGTGATTGTGAGTATGGATGGGGTACGTCACCCTGTGTTAGTGGACACCGGGTGCTCGCGGAGTGTCGTCCATGCTTCGTGCTGCAAGGCATGGACGGAGGGTGCCGTCGACATGGTCACTGTGAGTGGGGAGAAGTGGCAGTGTGAGGGAACTGGTGTTGTACGCCTCCAGCTTAACGGTGGGGCTTCTACACTCTTCCCTCTGCTATCGCGGGTTTGGCTATAGCGATTAGCTGCTATCACGCATACCTAAAAAGCTCATCCGTGACTACTATAGCGCACAAATATCCATGCTATAGCAATCGTGGCCGATTGCCGATTCAAAATGAAACAAGTGAAGAACAAGTGAGAGCGGACAATGAACATGAAAAACAAGTTTTGCTTTATTGGAAGAAATATAACATTAAGAATGCAGTGGATTTAGTAGTGGAGTGCTGGAACAGTATCACTCAGAGAACCATCAATCACGGGTGGTGAAATTTGTTGGAACATTTGCCAGAGGACCGCCGTGGGAATGTGGCAGGCGAGCCACAGTCTGTTCAGTTGGAGGTTGATGCTGCCGTAGCAGAGGCCTGGGAAATTCCTGGTGCTGGATATGATGCCACTACAGAGGACGACATCATTGATATGATATGTCTAGCCCCTCCTACTGCTGCTGAACTCATCGATGAAGAAGAATTAGCTGAAGAAGATGACAGAGAAGAGGATGAAGAGGAGGCAGAAGAGGCTCCTGAGCGGCGAGCTGGCCTACCCATGTCCAAGGTCAAGGAAGTTATCGAGCTGGGTATAAAGCTGCGCCACCTTCTTGAGCAAGATAGCACAATTAACAGTGAGGCAAGGTGTTCCTTCATTATGAAAGCCCTGGTAGGATATGATGACCAGTATCACGCACACGTAAAGAATCTGCAGCAATGCCAGATTACCGATTTTTTGTGCCGACGCACCGACACTCAACCTCAACCAGGACCTTCAACTCAGCCTCAAGCACGACCTTCCACTACTTCCACCTCTGATGATGAAGAAACTGAATTCGAGGGCTTTGGTCTCTTTGAAACCGAAGAGGAGGCATAAGAATTCCTCGATGACATAGGACATAGGGGTGGTCAGTAACTCTTCCACCCCAGCCTCGGAACCTCCACCAACCCAATCAAGCCTCTCGTAGTTCACAGAAATGTATGTGTTATTATGGTTGTTATTATTATGTTTTTAACAATGATATCTCCTTACTTTGCAGCATTTTTGGGGAGTGGAAACATAGTAATTTTGTTAAAGAAAAAAGGGTAAAAATGGTATATATGAGAAGTTGGGGAACCAATTAGAATTAATCTCATTAGCTATTAAGTTCCGTTATCGCGATTTCTGCTATAGCGCGCTAAAAACAGCACCAATTTTGCGCAATAGCAGAGGGAAGAGTGTACTGACATTTGTGCATATGTGACAACCATGAAGCCCATTGGTTTTATGGTAATTCTCGGCATGAATGCCATAAGGGTCCTTGGGGGAGTTGCGGTAGATGCTCAGAACGGCATAGAGAAGTCAGAGATCTGTGTGGCTGCCACCACCGTAATAGAAGTGGATGAACCTGATTTTAGTGCTACTTATGACCCTTCATCTAATTGCTGGACAACAGCCTGGAAGTGGTCAGAAGGTAAGGAGCCTGGTGTCCTGAGAAATATGGTGGAAGCCTACTCTGTACCGCCAGAAGCACGAGATCTGTATGAAGAAGAGCTCCAAAAATGGATAAATGATGGCTGGTTACGAACATAAGTACGGACCAGCTAAAGGTCTGATTCCCCTCATGGCCATTGTACAACACAATAAGAAGAAAGTACGGCCCGTAATGGACTTTCGAGAGCTCAACATGCATATTGAAGCATTCACGGCGGAGTCTGACGTGTGCTCAGAGAGACTATGGGAGTGGCGGAGGTAAGGTGAGAATGTTTGTGTAATTGACCTTGCTAAGGCTTATCTCCAGATCAGATTTCATGACTCTTTGTGGCCATATCAGACTGTGAACTTTAGGGGCAAGAAGTTTTGCTTAACACAATTAGGATTTGGCCTAAACATTACCCCCTTGATAATGAAAGCAGTGCTCAACAGCGTTCTTTCACAAGATCCAGTCATTAAAAAAGGAACGTCAGCTTACATTGATGACATCCTTGTTAATGAAGACATTAAGGCCGGTCAGATACAAGAACATCTCGAGAAATTTGGACTATTAAGCAAGCCATGTGAGCAACTTGCTGATGGAGCGTGTGTGCTGGGCCTGAGAGTCTGGGGGGAGTAGAGGGGCCTGGTGTGGAAGAACAACACACCAAGTGAGTTAACGAAGCGGATGGTTTTCTTGTTTTGCGGCAAGCTGGTGGGCCACTACCCTGTGTGTGGTTGGCTGCGAGTGGCAACGGCCTTCATCAAGCAGAGAGCCAATTTCCTCTTGGAGAGATGGGATGAAGTCATCGCCAACGAAGAACTGAAGAGGTGTCTACATGAGGTCGTACTTGAAGTTAAGAAGAATGATCCTGTGAGAGGAATTTGGAGTGCTAGAGGAGACAAGGCCAGAGTCTGGGTGGATGCCAGTTCTCTGGCGCTTGGTGCAGTTGTAGAAATAGACGGCAGTATTGTTGAAGACGCCAGCTGGCTACATAAAGAAAACCCCAGCCACATCAACATGGCAGAGTTGGATGCCATTATAAAAGGATTAAATCTCGCACTGGCCTGGAAAATTAGAACGGTGAAATTGATGATGGATTCTTCTACAGTACATCGATGGATCTTGGATGGTCTTTCAGGCAGAAGCAGGCTCAAAACCAAGGCTGCTAGCGAGATGCTCATCCAAAGGAGAGTGGGCATAATTTTGTCGTTGGTTGAGGAGTGCGGCCCTCCAGCTGTTGGTGAGTCTTGTTTCTTCCGTCAACAATAAGGCTGACAGCTTAACACGAGTGCCTCAGCGTTGGCTGAAAGTTCCCGATGTCTATCTCACAACCACCCAACCAGTATGTGCAGCTGTCATTCCTATACCACACGACAAAATTGAAGAAATACACCATGCTGTGGGTTATCCAGGTATAAAACACACTCTTTATTTTGTAAGGCGAATCGAACCAGCGGTCACCAGATGGCAGGTGCAAGCTGTAGTTGCAAATTGCAGAGCATGCCAGTCTATTGACCCAGCTCCAGTGAAGTGGCGGAAGGGGAGCTTTGAGGTGGAACGAGTCTGGCAGAGAGTTGGGATGGATGTCACTTATTGTGGTAGTCAGCGATACCTAACTTTTATCAACTGTGGGCTGTCACATTTTTCAGTTTGGCATCAACTGAGGCTTCAGACCAGCAACAGCATTATCAAGCAATTGGAGGCGGTCTTCTATGAGCGCGGAGCACCGGAGGAATTGTTGACAGACAACGATACCGCTTTATGCAGTAAACTGTTTGCAGACTTTGCCAAAAAATGGAAAGTGCATCTCTGTTTCAGATGCGCACATGTTCCATCAGGAAATGGCATTGTTGAAAGATGCCATCGGACTATAAAGGTAATTGCTGCAAGGAAAGGTTGCTCTGTAGTGGAGGCTGTGTACCTGTACAACTTAAGGCCTCATGATGACGAAGAATCTTCATCTGCCCTTGCTAACATGGTGTACCAGTATCCTGTGAGAGTCCGAGTAGTAGATCCCTGTGAAGAAAGCAAGTTGGAAGCAGACGGCCTCTACCAGCTTGACGATGAAGTATGGGTAAGATCCCCTAATGCCCATTGTGATGAACAGCATACAAGAGGCAGAGTTAATAAAATCTTATATCACCAGGCTGTTGAAGTTGATGGAGTCCCCCGCCACGTTCGGGATCTACATCATTGTACTCCCCAGACCCCTCAGGAGGATGATGTAATGACGGACAGCAAAGACGATGCGATTTTCATTCAGCTTCCTGGTCATATTGATGAGGAGGAAGGAAATGAAGATGCCGCCGCTGGAGATGAGTTGGACCGAGAGCTTCCAAGACGGTCATCGAGGATTAGAAGGCACAGAGTGTGCACTGTGTGTGAATAGTATTCAGGGGGAGTGTGTTATTAGTGTATCATTGTTAGCTGTAAGTTTAAATAAGGCAATAACTGTTATGATAATTGATTGTTGGTGTTGGTGGGTTGTTAAGGAATGCTACGTAGGCTGGAGTGACGTCAGCAACAAGGGGTGGCAGACGAGGCGACTTGTGACTGGAGGGAGAGAGAGAGCGGAGAGATGGTCTGCACATCTGAAGACGACATGCACCTCACCTCCACCACAGGTACCTATACCCTGCCTGCCACCAGTTCTTGCCTGTGACTGTGTTGTGGACGGTGTACTTTTGCTTTTACGTGTTAAGTAAAAGACTAAAAGCAAAAGGTGTGTCTTATGAGCCATCAAATATGGTATGTTGCCCATACTGTCAACATTTAAATTATACCTGAAAGAAACATTAATCAAAGATATTGAATTTTGTGCTGTTACAAAGCTGAGTAGTTATTAGATGGCATAAAATTTACCTACAGGTCGATCCCATTGTTCCCCATAGTGATGGGATGGTTGAAGAAAAGAAAATTTTTGTGAACAAGAAAGAATCTAAGACTCAATGCAAGACTTTGGCAGTGGGTAGAGGGAGTATCAGACAGCAACCATTCTCACATTTACAAGTTAGTACTCATATTTTGCAATTCGTCTTAGGTATCCAAAATTATCTGACAATGATGATGGAATAATGAAGATGTTAATAATATGGCTACCAAAGTTGATGAACTTGACTTATGTCATTTGTATACAGAGGAAAGAGGGTGGAGGAAACTGCTTTTATCACCTTTTTGTTATTCAAAGTATCTAGATATCCAAAAATTACTACACGACATCATTAGCATGGTGAATGAGATGCAAATTTGATCAGTAATACCTATTAGTAATTGAGTAGCTCCGCAGGAGAACGATCCAAGCGCCATTTTTTAAAAACTGAGAAAATCGCTCCTAAAGTTTTAATCTTTAATATCTCGAAAATCAGCCATATGATTTTAGCGTAACATACACCAAAATGTTCCTTAACATGTCAGCTTTCCAGGGACATGAAAAGTAATTTTGAGCTAATCACACATTGAATCAGAATTGATGATAAACAAAGACTATTCCCGTGTGGCGTTCATCTTAATGAGGTGTATTCATGTAAACTAAGGTAATAGAAATTATTATAACACTGATATGAAATAAAATCAAAGGTAGCTTTACCACAATTGTATGAAAGTTGAGTGTTGAATGTTAATTCCCCTCTTTCCTGTCTCTTCCCCTCCACCCAAAGCTCAGGATTAGTTGTCATCCTCGTCAGGATGCAAGACATTGTGCTGGACTGTGCCAGCCTGGAGGCCCTGGTAAAAGGCCTTCTTGTCATCTGGCATGAGGCATAACATGCTTGTTAAGTCACTGAGCTTCTCTTCACTGAGTTGTAGGGGGGCATCATACAAGGGTGGGAAGGGGACGGTACTCAGGTTGAACTTGTTACGGGACCAAGCTCCCCTCCCTTTCATCTGTCGTACTTCGGTGACGTTGTTGTTGTCGAGTGTGTAGTCCGACTTGATGACATAGCCTTCTCTGTAATTCAGGCGGAAGAGCAGTATTCGTGCACTTAACGTGGCTTTTTGCTACCTCTGCTGGTCTCTAATTCATTTTCATTCTCATTTGTCCCTTGTACAACATCAATAGCAAGTGGATCATCAACAACATCAGTGTCATAATCGCGTACAGCCATCGTTAAAATCAAGTGAAATGCAATACAATTCAAGAGATGCTTCTATGAATGGCGTAGCCCAAGCGAGACTGTGGCACCGAGGCTGCTTTGGTGGCACACTCAGTCCCCGAGAGGGCAAGCGGCCAGCTCATTGGCCACGCGCTACGTACGTCACGACAACTCACGCTCCGCCATTGGCCGACTGGCCTGACGCCTTAACCACGTCATCTCGCCTGCTCTGGGGATTGGGCTGGCTGCAATGACGTCACAGCCAGAGGCGCTTGGATTGTTTTCCCACGGAGTAAATTTACCCAAGAGCCTCCATGTCAACAAGGGCGAAAAATACCTGGCATTTTATCGAGGTTTAGACCGTATTAACATAGAGGGAGAAAAATCTAAGCGACATCAAGTGATAGAGGACGCCTTGAACTCCCGTTTGCGCGCGAAAACACGTTTTCCCTGAGGGTGGCGCTTGGATTGTTCTCCCGCGGAGCTACTCAATTATATTATATATGTTTTTTAATAATGCATTTTTTATTTAATACTGTGTAATATATAGGGGCATACGATAAAATAATGCTCTTTTTTCAATTTAATGTGGCCACACTCACTCACTCATCCACACTACTTTTGGCTGGAGGCAGGGTGAGCCGCTCTGTTACCACCAGTCTCAACCTAACTCTCGCTTTGCATTAACCACATTTTTACCTTTACTATAGCACCCAAGCGTCCTTCCACCATGCCACAAGAAAGTGCTGCCAAGAAAACAAGGAAAAATGTAATAATTGAAATGAAACCGGAAGTGTTGGACCATTATGACAGGGAAGAAAGGACATCAATAATAGCAAGTGCCATGAAACTCAGAGAGCACATTGCAGACCATCAGAGCAAGTGCTGAGAAGATACATGCTAGTGCTTTTGCTCGTACTTCAGCCTGCTCTACAAGGTACTCCCATGCAAGATCTATGGAGATGGAGAAGATGGAGTTGTTGGCACAATGGATAAACCACCAAAATAAGAGTAATGTCCTGATTACCATGGACATTATTATGTAGGAGTGCAGAATGGGGAGGGAGAGTTGAGTGAGGAGGTAGAGTGGAGTGACAAGTGTTAAAAGTAAGTGAAGTGTACTGCACTGTCATTTTATACATGTAAATAAAACAAGAATGAGTGTTTTTGTTATTTCAGTAACTAACAACATACTCTATTTTAGTTAACTATTTATACATCAGAGTAACAAAATCCACAAAAGGTAGACTTCTGCATTGTCCAGGAATGCAACCCCGACTATTACCACTGTTTATTATGGGTAAATTAAGTTTAAATAATGCATTTTTTAATAAGGCGACATTTTTAGGAATGTAACTATCAGGTTATTCAGGTATCAACTGTAATTACATAAATAGATTAACGAACAAACTATTGGATGAAGTGAAATTGGTTTGTTATTTCAAATGCTTTTAATGACCATCGGGTTTAACGAACTTTTAGCTCTAATAAACAAACTCTGATTCCATATACTTTGTTATATTAAGGGTATATTGTACATGAAATATCAATGAACTTTTCAAGAAAATATTTGTCAAGTCAAATAATAATAAAGTTATCAAATAAGAATTACAATGATATTTTATAGTAATTACCAAAGAAAATGACCATGGCATGTGTTTTCTATGAAAATAAAAAAAATTAAAAACCAGATATCAGTCCAAATACAATAAGTACTTACTTCATCATTGAGCCAATTTAATCCATCCAGAGTTTTTATATCCCGTTGGGTGATCTGAATGTGGAACTTTTCAATCAGGACTTGAGATTGTGGAGTTTTGTTCAGAGCAACATCAATCTCATCCTGAAAATAATTTTCCATTTATGTTTGGAAGAGAAATAATCACTAAAACCAGAGAAAAGATAGTTTCCCACTTTAGATACATATAAGGAAGGTAAGCAGTCAAATCATGCCCAACACATAAATATATAGGATCTCTTATCAAGGTATTAACAACAACAAAAGAGGCTCCACCAATCTCTTTTTCACAGGTGCTTTAATCCTCTCACTCTCACCAATATCCTTTTCGTTGTTAAATATACAAACACCAATATGTAATTACATACACCTATCTTCTACATCCTAGCACAGAAAAATGACAGTGTGTTTTGATGACATTGAAGCCCCCTCTATGGCAGCAGGCAGATTGGATTCCCTTGCTTTTGGACCTCTTAATAGATAGTATTTGACCACTGCCTCCATGGTGGTCCTTTCTTTGCCAAGCCCATTGTCATTTCTTCCACGAGTCCTCAAGGGATGCTCAAGCTTCATGTGCAGAGACTCTCTAGTGTTTCTTCAGAGAACAAGGGTTTTTGCACACAGTGTCTAGATTATTATCCCATCCAGTTACAGTCCTCTTTTGCAGTTCACCAAGCAAAGTGGAGAATCTACTATGATTGGTGTAAGTTGAGAGGTTTGGATCCATACTCTGCCTTTATTGTGAAGTTTGCAGATTTTTTACTTTTTCTACTTAGGACTAAGCTCTTGTCTGTGTCTGCAATTAGGGATTATTATTCTCCAATGGTTCCTGTTCTGCATCAGTTGGGCATAGATCTCACCATGGATAAAGATTTGAATGCTCTTATCCATTCATTTACTGTCTTGGTTCTACCTCGTTCTCCTCGGTTACCAGCCAGGGACTTATCCTTAGTGCAGTCATACCTCTACATATGAGTTTAATTCGTTCCACAACTGAGCTTGTATCCTGAAATTGCTCATATGGTGGAACAAGATTTCCTATTCAAATACTGTGGTACCTCTTGATTCGAACTTAATTCGTTCTTTTTGGCTGTTCGAATTGTGAAAATTCGAATTAGGAAGCAATTTTTAACCCTTAAATGACGGGGTGCTCAGTGAGGTTTCTGCTCCATTTTCTGGGTAATATACAGTACCTCTTAAATGTTACAGAACAATTCCAGTTTTATAGATCTATGCCTCTTTTTGATGCTGATTGCAGTGATGTGTTTGTTAGCACACAGTGACATCTGAGAGTCAAGTTATAGCGTGTCAAATAATTATGTGGGCGGGGCTTGATGTGAGGCTCTGGGTAGAAAGGTACCCCCAGGCGCTTGGTCTCTCTCTCCCTCGCTCGCTCGCTCAGTCTCTCTCTCTCTCTCTCTCTCTCTCGTGAATGTATCTTTCCTTGCCTGTTTTGTTTTTTCATCAGAGCTAAATAACATAATTGTATTATTATTTTTTCCATATTTATTACCATTACTATTATTACAAATAAAAAAGATGGCAAGTGAAATAATTTGACAACTTTGCTTGGTGATTTGGTCAAGGCAAGCAATGTTTCATCATTCAGTCACGCTCCATGTGTCACTCACAGTGGCCACACCATGTCAAGCGACACACACTCTGGGACACATTGCTTACGGCCAATATGTCCGATGGCATTCACCAGACTATGATCAGGTTGCATCCACTGCTGCCCTCATAATTTCTTCTCCATCTTCATCCTCCTCAGAAGTACTCTCTTCACTCACTTCTGACTCCATACTCCACTCACTATCATCAATATCTTCTAAATCACTCCCTAATAAATCACTGATATCAGCAGCCTAATTCATCGTCTCAGCTGGAGTGGTCTTTCTACCCAACGCGTACTTGGGAGCCAGATGTCACCTCAATGGCAGGAAAATTTGGTCTGGAGTGTAGCAGGAGGATCCTGATAACTCCTCCCACACTGAGAAGTGTTGCCATATGACTTGTCAATCATTTAGGGAGAAAAAGTCTGTGCCTGATTTGAAACGGCGCGCGGGAAAAATGCTGATTACATGAACGATCACTGCGTGACGAGACAGTGCGGGCCGCGCTTACATGAACGATCACCGTCATTTAAGGGTTAACCTTGAAATTAAGGTAGAATCATTTACTCTGTTCCAGTTTATCTTAAATGAAAAAATACTACACTCAACCCCAGCTATTGCACGAAATTGGTCCCTTAACATTGCCGTAATACCTAAAAACGCAATAGCCATTGTTAAGAAGTAATGGGGAAAAATAAAATTGGTCCTGACTTACAAGTGGCAACATGATTTAACATACTGGCACCTTGTTTTCCCCTCGTCTCAACATAATTCTTAGATATCCTTCACATTTTGAGAGTATAAAGTAAAGAGACATGAAATGTAAAATAAAAAAAAAAAAAAAAAAAAAAAAACAGGCATAACCAAAGACTTATTTACTTCGGTGTGAAACTCCCGGGTCCCGATGAAGACTAGACAAGCCTTCCCCCAGGTCACCGCTTCCCTCCCATGCACTAAATACTGGAACACATTGCGTAGTATTCCTCCCTTCCCCCTCCCTCCGTCCGTACCCTCTCTCATTCTATATGCAAACAGACCAAGTAGTCTGCCCCCCCCTCCCACTCTCCTCCAGCCACTCACCATCCTCTCTCCCTTCTCTCCTCCCCCTCTCTCTCTCTCTCTCTCTCTCTCTCTCTCTCTCTCTCTCTCTCTCTCTTATCAAGTAAAATATATTCACACAGCATCATTTCTAACAGGAATTATTTCAAGAAAAGTATATATCAATGTATAAAAATGCAAATTAATATATCATTGTAGTCTGCACAAATGACAACGATAATTAACAATTTGTTCTTCATTGGGGGCCGGAGTAACGAAGCCAACTAGGGGCTGGTGTGACTTGAAAGCCGTTCCCGAGTCGCAATAGAGAGAGGTGTTCACGGTGAAGTGCAAGTGATACCTGCCAACTGGCGGGAAGGTGGCGTCGGCCACTACGTGTTTTTGTGTTCAAACTGAGAGGCTGCATTCGGATTGGAGGTCAAAATTTGTTCGCCAAATGTGTTTGGACTGGGAAGTGTTTGAGTCAGAGGGTGTTCGAATCAAGAGGTACCACTGTACATGTAAAACTGAATAATGCATTCCAACACGAGAAAAACATGCAAATTAAAGTTTAGTAATACCGATGTACACTGAAAGAAAGTTAACATTAATAAGGAAAACAGTGAGAAATGGTATTTGCTATTAAAATAAACATTACAAATACAGTTAAAGTAAATAAATAAATAAATAATGTAAATATCAAGTGATAAAAAATGTACGCATGTTAATACCCACTCTACCTCTGCTGAGGACAGTTGACAGTGGAGGCCTAAGATGGTAGCAGAGGAGGGGAGGAGTGAAATCAGCTGACGAGAATTACACTTACATAATAAACATAATGATATTAATATAGACTCAAAAATAGCTTAACACTACGTTTTTTTATTACCTTTTCTATTTTCTATTTTTTCCTTTTCATTCACTCCTTTCACTTTTCTTCACTTCCACCCTCACTGTCACCAGATAGACATCGTTTCTTGAAAAATCTATCCAAAGATGACTACTTTTCTCTACTTTTTAAAATATTTCTAAAATGTGTAAGGCAAATGTCATTGAACTGAGCAGTAAGGCCCTGTTCAAACGAGCGACTTCTGTCGTGCGACAGCAGATGCACGACAGCGTTTCCTATGTTAAGCTATGGAGCTGTTCACACATAACTTCTGCGACTGTGGCGTGGCAGCGACTCACCAGCGACATTAATTTTCCTTTCCTGTTGCTGTGACTCCAGAGCAACAGCTGGGTATGTGGCATTGCCATTGGCTGTATGCCAGCCAATGAACAGAGACTGGGCACTCGCTCCATGTGGAGTCAGTGTGAAGAATTCTTTTTTCTTTTTTTACTGATGTCAATACTTGCAATATCATGTTACTGTGAATAGATTGGGTTTTAATATAGCCTAGTGTTTTGACATTCTGTTATTTAGTGTTCTGTTTTCATATATGAATACATAATGATTATAAAAACATGCTATTCATATAGGCTATAAGTAGCCTATTTGCTTATTGTGCAGTTATGCCCAATTGGATCTTTTTTATTGGATTTG
>CM035188.1:13913178-13972230 GCA_020233015.1 Callinectes sapidus | reverse complement strand
TATATAAAAATATATATATATATATATATATATATATATATATATATATATATATATATATATATATATATATATATATATATATATATATATATATTCATCTTGGATTTGACTGCAATGCACCCACCAAATTAAAAAAAAATAACCTGTCAGGTGACAGAAGTCACCCGTGTGAACAGGGCCTAATAAGACCAGTGTGAACTTTTCAGGGTATTTCTTTTCAATGAAATCAGTTACTTTCTAGGAATATTCCACGATTTCCTTGATTTCAGCCAAAGTTATAACCTAATGCCGCTGCTGTGAACTGGTAGTGGCTTGGTGCAATCAAATGATCGCTGCTCGTATTGTGGTATCCTGGGCAACAATTAGGCTCGTTTTCCAGCTCGCATCTTGAAAAATTCGTATCCTGAAACACTCATATGTAGAGGTATGATTGTATTTCGTTCTCAGTTGCGAGCTCCTTATGAGCCTTTGGGAGCAGCCTCAACAAGGAATGTCTCCGTTAAGACTGATTCTTCTGGCCCTCGCTTCGGCTCGTCATGTCAGTGAACTTCATGGTCTCTTGGCACAGGTATTCGCCTAGTTGTATCTTGCATGCTTTGAGCAATGCTCATGTTCTGTCTCTATATCTATAATTATCCAACTTATCCTTAAATGCATGAATACTGTCAGCCTCAACAATCTCCACTCAATGCATTCTACACATCCACTGTTCTGTGAGGAAAACTGAACTTCTTGACATCCCCCAAAAGATGACGTTTTGCAGTCTTTCTTGAATGTCCTCTTGTATGTCTTGTTTCATTCGTTACCATTGTCACTAGGTCTGTTCTGTCTATCATTTCTTTGCCTTTAATTATTTTATACATTGTTATGAGATCGCCTCTTTCTCTTCTATCTTGCAATGTTAATAACTCCATTTCCTTCAATCTGTCTTCATATTCCAAGTCTCTCAACTCTGGCATCATTTTTGTATTTGTCCTCTGGATCCTCTCCAATTTCTTGATAACTTTCTTCCTATGTGTACATTCTAACCTAGGAAGTACCATGCAGGTCACTATCTTCCACATCATTTCCTTGTCCATGTAGATAAAAGCCACTCTAAAGTTTCCATTTGACACTCCATTCAAACATCTTATCAAAATATCTCTGTAATTCCATGCAGTCATCTGAACCATGTATCACCTTCATCAACTTTACATCATCAACAAACATATTTATGTAGCCCTATAATCCTTCTTGCATGTCATTTATGTATATCTGAAACATAATAGGTGCCAGCACTGAACCCTGGAGTACTCCACTCAATACTCACCCCCAACTAGAGCTGACATCCCGGATAACTACGAGTATTCTCATCTTTCTGCCATGCAAACAGTCTTTCATCCACTTCAATATAGATCCTCTCAATACTCCCATGTGTTCCAATATCCACAACAGTTTCTTATGAGGTCCTCTATCAAATACCTTTTTCATGTCCAAATAAACTGAATCAACCCATCCATCTCTCTCATCCATAGTATCAATTACTCTTGTATAAAAGCTCAGTAGACTTGTAATACAGTCAGTCCTCGTTATACGGTACATATGCGTTCCTGAAAACCATACTGCAAATTGAAATTACCATATACCGAACCCAGTATAACATGTAATAATAGGATATGTGTTCCAGCATGTTGAAAATCACCCCTACATATATGAAAATACATGATGTTACGACCGTCAGGTATTGACGTTAAATATTATTATTGGTGTCCTGCGAGCAATGTTTGTTTGTATGTAACTATATGTAATGTTCCCAGGACAGCCCATTCTTTATATATATATATATATATATATGTATATATATATATATATATATATATATATATATATATATATATATATATATATATATTATACCTTATACTATCATTTACTATATGTATGTATCTATTGTATGTAATCTCGTTATTCGTAAATATATTGTAACATTCACATAACTGCGTAGCGTCTAGAAGGTTCGTTGGTGACTAGCCGGGTCACGTTTTGTCAGGTCAGCGGAATTTATGTGACAAACAACGCTGCTCTATGAAGGCCAAGTACGCGCCGCGTCGCTCCCCTGAGGGAAGCTAAGTATGTAGTGCCATATATGAATTTATTTGTGATGCATGTATCTATATTATAATTGTGTAAATGTATTGTTAGAATAATAGTGTAATTTTCGTTGGCGTTAGGGAGTTGTAATTAAGGCCTTGAGGTGGAAGAGGCGATGTGTGACGTAATGGTGTTCCTCCGCCGAGGAGGGAGAGAGAAGCGCGACGGACGAAAACCAGTCGGGACAGAGACAGACCGGACCGAGCGGGCGAGGGGCGAGGGGACCGGACGCAGTGGTGTCTCTCTTTGTACCGGGCTGAGTATTTTTCTATTGTTCTTATTCTTGGTGCTAGGATTCTGTCTTTTAGGCACACTTATGGCCAATGGGTTGAGTTGTTGTACGGGTTATTTGGTGTAAGGGTTTGTCCTTGATTTATTGTGATATTTTGACGAGAGTGGTGACGGGTGTTTTTTTGTGAGTCGTACGCCATTTTGTAGGTGCCCGCCCGGTTTCCTTTATCTTACCATCATTATTGTATTGTGTTGGGTTCATTTCTTATTATGGTGATTCAGCTACAGGTGTTAACAAGTTGTGGTGCTATTTTCTTGTGAACGTTATTATGGTGTGTTCTGGTGATTATTTTTTCTGTGTAATCCGGGATTTATTCCGTTTTTGAACTGGTGTGTATGTGATCACCAGTGTGTGTGGATCTTTCTCAGTTATTCTGATGTCTCTTGGTTCTTGAATTATTCCTATTTTTGAGGTGAAATATTTAATCTTTGTGTTATTTCAATTTTACTGGAAGTGACTATAATTCCCTTAACCCTTAGCGTACGGCTAGCTAATTTATTTTCGATTCCCATCTCCGGGTAACTTTTGGAATATAGGAAAATGTTTGCATATGATTTCATTGATAAAAATCCATTTATCTGTTTAATTCTGAGTACAATGATGTACTGTCAAGCATGCTATGACATCTGAGAGCAAAATTACAGCCCATAAAAGATTTCTGTCAGATCGTGCATTGTAACCCACTGACCAGAAAGGCCCAGCACCGTGACGAAATGGTCCGCGAAACTCTCTCTCTCTCATGAGGTGACAGAGACAGAGAGAGAGAGAGAGAGAGAGAGAGAGAGAGAGAGAGAGAGAGAGAGAGAGAGAGAGAGAGAGAGAGAGAGAGAGAGGCTTATCACTCGGTATTTGACACCTAGGACGGTAAACGGACCTGAGATATCTTCCTACAGTCTCTTGGCCGAAGATTCTCTATGTGTGTGTGTGTGTGTGTGTGTGTGTGTGTGTAAAATGGGAGATGGAGGGGTAAAGGAAAATGAACCCAATTCCTTCCTTTGTTAGGCGGGGAAATCGTCTCTCCGATGTCTGTCATCGGTCTCAAAACAAAAATCACTATCGTCACTCTCATCAGTTATGTCAAAATCAGAATCATATGGAACATGTATTTCCGCATCCATGCTGCTTTCTTCAAGCGGAGGGGGGGAACTACCCGCCGGGTCCCGGGGGTTGCCAGATGTTGCCTCCATGAAGGAGAAAATCTAACTGAATAGTACGTGAAAACAGTCAAAGTGGCAACTCAGCAAGTGGGAAGTGTTGCCAGATGCTCAGGCTCCCCTTGTGAGTCGAGAGAACGGCGCGACAATACGAATGTGTGGCGGGAAAATTCTTGATTACATGAACGATCACCGTCCCACCGGCTGCGGCGCTATGATCGTTCATGTACGATCACCGTACGCTAAGGGTTAACTGTAACGGACCTGACTTATTTCTATCCTGGTTAAACTTAACTTCTAATCTTAATCATTTGTGAATAAATCTTGTGAATATATGAGACTCTTTTCTTAAGTCTCCATCCCCTAGAACTTACGTTAATTTTATTTATCTTATTATTCATTTTCTTTACTAGTTACACCCGAGTTAACCCAAAGCGTTAAACCTGTTGTAACGTGGCCTTATTATTCATTGACTTCATTTATTGACAGGTTTCCCCAGTTGAGTTGGGAACCTTGTCAGGGTTTAACCTGGGGTCGTAACAATGAAAAAAAGTCACATAGAAAAATGTTTCTATTTATGACAGACATACCTTCTCCCTGCTCTTTCCTATTCAAAATATCTAATTTTACCTCCAATGTCAGACTACTCCTCTTTTGCTTTGCCTTTTAAACTCCAGCAGTGTCTGCAGAACATTTTGTGGTCATTATGGGTGCGTCACTGTGCATTGTGATAATAATATCCACAATAAACACCGTAAGGATTTAACTAGTGTTCAATGGGAAACGCAGGAAGAGACTGATTGTTGTGGTGGCCGCACAGTGAGGTGGTGCTACGGTACAGTGTAAACAAAACACATGTGGATACCATATCTGTGAATTTTTCTTACCATAAATTGAATCGAGGGTAGTAATTACCAAATACTGTAACTATGAATTTACTGGATAAAGAATTATCATATAAGGAGGATTCACTGTACATAATCTTGCCTTTTCTAAATCCATACTGGCAATTTGACACAACTTTATTTTTCTCAAATATATTGCACTCACCTTTCTTTCATTACCATCTTGCAGATTTTTCCTACAACACTTATTCATGACACCAGCTTACAATTGAGAGGCTCTGTCTTTTTTCTTCCTTTGTATACTGGAACTATATTTGCTCTTTTCCACTCCTTTGCCATTGTCCCTTCCATAAGTGACATATTAATAGCATTGCAAAAAGGCTCCACAAGTTCCTCTCTACATTCTTCCAATATGCAATTTGATACCCTTTCCAGCCCCATTGCTTTTCTAATATCTAGCTTTTCCAATATTCTTTTAATTTCCTTTCTCTCAGCCTGTACTTCCTTTAATCCTGATACTCCCACCTCACCTCTAGGTCCAGTAAATTTTTCTTCCACACAGAATACTGTCTTAAAACTTCAGTTCATTATTTCACTCATTTCTTGTGCAGTTTTATATGTTGTCCAATCTTTCTCAAGCTCTTGTATTACTTCTCTATTTGTCATATTACCTCTAATGTGTCTATAAAAGAATTTTGGCTTATCCTTGCACTTATCCACTATACCTTTTTCAAATTTAATCTCTTCCTCCCTTTTTATTTAAATGTGGTTATTTCTTGCCTCCCTGCATTGTTCCCTATTTCTCTCCATAAGTTTTTTCTTCCACCTCTCCCATCCTGCATCTCTTATCTTCTTTCCTCCTGTACATCTGGCATTATACCAGCTATGCTTACTTTTCCTCGCCCTGTACACTGAGACATATTTCTGAACACCCTCATTATATTTGTTCAAAAATGTTTCTTATTTTTCCTGCACCATCTTTTCCTCCACTAACCTATTCCACTCCAAACTCTTGAAGAATTTCCTTAATTCTTCCCCAGCTGTCTGCCCAGCAGCGTGATGTCATGCATGACTGACGGTACGGTGTCACAAACATTCAGTATTTGGTATAAGCTCATGGCATTCAGACATGCCTACTCACTCTAGAGGTCACTAGATGGAGTTGGTGTCTGTCTGTTTATTTTTCAAAGTTTGATATCAGCCTTGCTGATAAGAAGCCTGAGGAAGGCTTTTCCAGTTGTGGTGGTGACATTCTAATGGGGTTTCTCTTACTGCACTTGGCCTATTCTGGGGCATGGAGGATGTTGCTTTGCTGGTTCAGGTATAGTTACTCTGTGAGACTTGCACAGAGTGTAACTGTGCAAAGTTCATTGATGTTTAGTGGGGATTTAACCCACACAACAATCGTGGGATTGCCGCGTCTCACTCCTCCAAAAATCCCTGTTCAGGGTGGTATGTATTGTGTTCTCTCTTTATTACATATCCTGCCTCACTATATAATGTCTGGCATGACATAGCCATCATACACCCGTAAGGTTGTTACACCGGAAATCGCCTTTTCCCCAGAGGGCGATTTATTCACCCATCATTATTCATGATAGAGGGTGGTGAGGAAGTATGTTGAAGAAGGCATTGCTCCTCTTCTCCTTGTCCCATTGACGGCGAAGCCCAGCCACCACCACACAAGAAATCGCACAGGGCTCCTTAAGAGGTTACATTCCCCAGCCATTCTGGCCTTTCCCAATCTCCTGAACCAGAGGATAGCTTTTGAAGTTCTGTGGTCAAGAAAATTTTATCAGTCTTGGTGAAGGCTTTGACAAAGGAGAAGGTGAGCGGGGGTCTCGTTGGCATTAAGTGACAGTGACATCAGTAGTGATGAAGATGAGGATAATGTCAGTCAACCTGTGGTTTCTCCGGCTCTGTCAGATGACCAAAATTGTGAATCTACATACCAAAATAATGTTGTTCCTTCACAAGTTTCCCAAGTTAATGATGGGGCTTCTACTAGCTCTGCAAGGGAATTTATTGGGTTCCCTATAACCCCAAATCAACATGTAGTTATTGGTTGTAGCTATGGGTCAGCTTTTGATGTGGATGATGCTAATGGCCCTCCTATTACAGATGTTTTAACTAAGGATATCAGGACTTACATGTGTATGGTTCCTGATGATAGCAAAACCAGAACATTAGTAGAGCAATGATCTATTCCATCCAATATGAAGGAATTGAGGGTTCCAGTTTCTGATGCTAATGCCCTGTCTACTCTCAACCATCAGAGTTGGAGGATGGAGAGTAAATTAGCTCAGTCAAATTCTTTACTAGGCAAGACTTTGATTCCTTTAATCGGATGGATGGACAAACATGCTAATTCCCACATTCCTACCATTGTAGATGCCTTTAAGGATAACAATGACAGCTTCTGCATGTTGCTACCAGTTTTCAATTATATGAATCTCATAAGGAGAGATCTCATTACTGACAAATTTAAAGCTAAGACTCTCAAGAAAACTGTCAAAGATAAGAATATAATAGGTGATAAATAGTTTGAAACTAGCATTGTTGATATTGTTAAACAATTTAAGGAAAACCAGGAACATATTAACCCAAAAAGGTTCGAAGTAAGGAGAAACTAAAATTCTTTTCGCAAAGGAAGCAAAGGTTCTGGGTACAATAGTAACTGAGGCAATTTCCGTGGTGAGGCAGATAGAGGATGTTTAAACTATAGTACAAAATAAATCACCTGACATATCTTTTTGTCATGATTTTTCCTCAACACCAGAGTCTAGGTTGACATAAGTTACAGATGAGTTAAACATGCTCAACACCCCAAGGAATTTTCAAGGGGGAAAAATTGAGTGTTCTTTATCATGTTGGAAGGAATTATCCAGTGACCCTTCGGTACATAATACTGTTAAGGGTAAGAATCTCTTCTCCTTTACTGATTATCCATCTCAAAGCCATATTCCACCTCCTTTACATTTTTCTAAGAGGGACAGACAAGCTATTGATATGGCAATGGGTGTGTTTATACAATAACATATTGTTAAGAGAGCTACACATGTCCCATCAGGTTTCTGTTCTATCATTTTTTCTAGATTGAAGAAGGATGGAACTGCCAGGATCATACTTAATTTGAAGCATTTCAATGAAAATGTGGAATATCATCATTTAAAAATGGGAACTCTTCAAGACATTTTACCATTAGTCACTGATAATTGGTTCTTTGCATCCATTGATTCAAAACATGCTTATTATTCTGTTCCAGTTTGTAAAAATGATCGTTCATGGTTGTAGTTGTAATGTTGCTTGAGTCACCCCTTATGTTTGCTACATACTCTTCAGGGAACTTAGCAAACAAATGGGTGACTAAGACAACTTACAAAATATTTATTTATTTTCTGTTGATTGATGATTCATATTTATATGTATTCATATTTGCGCAGTGCATTATTTTATTAACAATATTTATCATGTTACTGAGCCAGTAAAATGAATGTTAAAGGAAAAATGTAGTATAGGTTGAATAAGTACGTTGAAACTTTTGTTATAGTTTTTTGTATTTCTTAAATGTGCTTGGAATGAAAATAAACTGTCATTCGACTCATCTAGCAACTGTTTCTTCATCCCTTACAACTGGTGACCTTGGACTCAGATCTGCCTCTCAACAATAGAAAACATGAAACCCGACGCTGAGGAACTCCTTATTCACGCTGTAGCAGTGAAGCTGTCTCCCTTCTCCTCCAGTGAGGCAGCATCGTGGTTCCGGCGAGCAGAGGTCCAGTTCCGGCTAAGAAAAGTCACAGACCCTAGCACCAAGGCAGACTATGTACTGGAGGCCATCCCCGAGGAACTCTTTCCCTGCATCGCTGCATGGCTAGACAACCAGACCAAGGGCGTCGATTATGAAGACCTCAAGACTTACCTCCTGCAAGAATTTACTCTCTATCAACGCCTGTGCCCAACATCTCCTACGTCTTCCACAAGTACCTCTGAGAGACTTTTCAGCACACGCCGCGTGGAATGAGATGCAGGCTCTCGCTACACTGCCTGACCTCGACCCTACCACCATGAAACCACAGTGTGTAGACCTGCTTAAGGAGTTATGGTTGCAGCCCCTTCCCCAGTCTGTGAGAGCTGCCCTACACGAAGCTGATGATATTCCAATACAAGTTCTCATAAAGAAAGCAGATAATCTCATCAATGCTGCCAAAGCATCCCACATCCCTGATGCTGTCTTCTCTGCTTCAGCTGAGGACCTCCCTGACACCAATGCTGCCAAGTCTTCTCTCCACAAATGGCCCCCCAATAATCAGGCCCGCAACCACAACCCAGGAGCTCACAGTCAACAAATGACCCATGGGCTGTGCTACTTTCATTACAAGTTCGGAGCAGGGGCTCACACATGCATTCCCAGATGCCAGTGGCCAAAAAACGTGTAACCAGGCTACAGCTAGCCACATCGGTAATCTTTCAGGACCCCAACTGCTGGAACAGCAACATACTTGGTCCACCAGGTTCAGGTTTCTTCATCACAGACATCTTATCTGCCCACAAGTTTCTGGTGGATACAGGCACCTTCCGTTCTGTTTTCCCAGCCACAGCAGAGGATAGGAAGCACCCTTTCAAACAACCCACAAATATCAAGCTCATCGCAGCCAACGGAAGCACAATTCCAATCTATGGTACCCGCCCCGCCCCTAATCAAGCAGCCGAATGCAGCTTTACCTGGGACTTCATCATCGCCGATTTCAAAACATCTCTCCTGGGAGTAGATTTCCTGAGTCACTACAGACTGGTTGTTGACGTCGCAAACCAAAAACTGCAGGATGTAGCAACCTTCTGCTCAACATCCCTTGGTTTTCACCGCTGGAGCACTGAAATCTGCTCCGTGAGAACAGATACACCCTACAACATCCTCTGCCAGGAGTTCCCTGAAATCTTCCGTCCAGAACTCTGTCAGAAACGTGGCCCCCCAGCAAAACATGAAATCTTCCACCACATCAAAATAACAGACCCCCATCAAACTCCAAGTTTCGACGCCTATCTCCAGAGAAGCTACAAGCAGCAAAACAGACTTTCGTCAACATGGAATGGATAGGCATATGTCAAAGAGCATCAAGTCCATGGACATCTCTTCACCTTGTCAAGAAAGCCGATGGAACCTGGCGTCCCTGTGGCGACTACAGGTGCCTCAACTTAGTTACGGAACCAGATCACCACGCCCTTCCCAACATAGCGGATCTTACTTCCAACCTACATGGGGCCAGGGTTTTCACCAAGCTTGATCTCCTGAAAGGCTATTTCCAAGCCCCAGTATACTCTGAAGATGTACCCAAGACAGCAGTCATCACACCCTTTGGGACTTACACATTCAACTACTCCACCTTTGACCTCCGAAATTCAGGGGCTACCTTTCAATGCGTAATGGATGGCATCTTTGGAGATCTTCCATTCTGTGCCTGCTATGTGGACAACATCCTCATCTTCTCCAAGAACACTGATGAACATCTTCAACATCTCTGGATCATTCTACATCGGCTCCTGGACAATGGTCTGGTTGTGTGTCAGGACAAGTGCCAGTTTGGTGCCACATCTGTGGAATTTCTTGGTCATAAGATATCGCTGGCTAATGTTTCTCCCCTCCCAAAGTGGATGCAGTTTCGAAATTTCTTTAACCCATCACCATCAGAGGACTCCAAGAATTTGTCAGCATGGCCAATTACTACCACTGCTTCCTTCCGAAGATTGCCCACATCATGGAGCCACTCTACAATTCTCTCTCTTGCAAACCAAAGAAACTGGAATGGGGACCCAAACAACAAAAGGCCTTTGAGGATACTAAGACATCCCTCGCATCAGTCACAACCCTCTCCTTCCCTATCCCTGGCGTTCCTCTCACGCTCACCACACATGCAAGCTCCGTTGCTGTTAGAGCAGTCGTTGAGCAGACCATAATGGGTACGACGCAACCGCTGGGATTCTTCAGTAGAAAACTCCGACAAGCAGAGGCAAAATATAGTACCTTCGACCGCGAACTACCGTTGCCTACCTTGCAGTCTGCCATTTCAAACACATTCCAGAAGGAAACTCATTCACCATCCGCACTGACCATCGATAACTAGTACATGCATTCTCCAAAACAGGTGACGCTTGGTCTGAACGACAACAGTGGCACATCCAGCATCGCCAAGTTTGGTTGCTCGATTGAGTTTACCCCAGGGAAGATGAATCCAGTATCTCATGCCCTTTCAACAATTCAGTCTGCCTCGGAATCAATTACAACGAAATAGCAACGGCTCAAGAAGACAACCCTGAGACTGCAGCCTACTGCACCGCCATAACTAGTTTGCAATGGAAGTATATCATCTTCAGAGACGGGCTGCAGCATCCTCTGTGATGTCAGCACCTGTCGCCCTCACCCCTTCTGCCACAAAGTCTTCCAAATCATCCATGGTTTGTCACACCCTTCTGGACGATCTACTGCTCGTCTGATGAAGAATAAATTCATCTGGCACGAGATGAACACGGACATCAGGAGGTGGGCTAGATGCTGCATTGACTGCCAGACAAGCAAGATAATTTGCCACACTGAATCGGGGACAGGAATATTCCCCCAGCCTCAGCGTCGTTTTGGACATCTCCACGTCGACGTGGTGGGTCCCCTTCCACCCTCACGTGGCATTCAGTATCTCTTCACCACTACAGAGTGCTCCACACGCTGGCCTGAGGCAGTCCCCATGAAGAATGCCACTGCCCGAGATAGAGCAGAAGCTTTTCTGCATGGGTGGATCAGCCATTTTGGTGTTCCAGACAAACTCACCTCTGACCAAGGGCCTGCCTTCATATCTCACATATGGACATCCTTGGGAGAGTTAATGGGAACAAACATCCGTCACACCACTTCATACATCATCAGCTAATGATATGGTGGAGCATATCCACCACATCCTGAAAGCTGCACTGATGACAAGCTGTACTGGACCAGATTGGAAGGCCCAACTCTCGTGGGTCCTCCTTGGGATTCAAACATCACCCAAGGAGAGACTACACGTCTCCCCTGCGGAAATGGTATTTGGAGAAACTCTTGTTGTTCCAGGAGAGTTTTTTCCAATGTCAGACAAGACCGCAAATAACAACCACCTCGCCAGACTACGCCAGATTGTTGGGAAATATCGGCCATGGAACCAAACGCACAAGACATTGCCCCCACGACACCTCCCCAAGTCATTACATGCTTGCAAGTACATCTTCGTAGGAAATTATGCTCACAGATCACCTCTCACCCACCCTTACCGTGGACCCTATGCCGTCCTGGAGTATAACCCCACGGAATATCACCTCAGCATAGCTGGAGACAGCGACTGGGTTTCCATCAACTGCCTGAAACTTGCCTACCTGGAGGAAGAGGAAACTGCACCCACCTCACCCCTCGCTGGCGGCCCAGCTTCAACTGTACACCCCACAGATGCTCCCGCCTATGCTTCATCTCATGAGGCTGGACCTAGTCTTGCCTCATCCTGTGCCCGACGAACTATCCGTTAACTCAACTGACTCAACCTCTGACCAGCCAGGGACTCTCTCGCAGGGGAGTATTTGAGGCCAGAGGGGCGTAACCCACCAACAGACAGATTTTGAGTTAGTACCGGATTCGGCCAGCAGAGGGGTGTAAAAAGCACATGGAAGTTGTTGCCAGGCAAAATCATGCCATGTGGCCTCAGCACAAAGCCCTGTAATCGCGTGTTTTCACACTCGCCAACTATATGTCAATTCTTGTCTTACCGAGCCAGAAGGGTGTAATGCTCAGCCAATGGCAGCATGCTGCTGCTACACTCCCCTGCCCCAGCCAATCACCGAGCGGCGTTCAAGGTTACACTGCCATACTATCCCCATGTCCTGCTCTTTAAATACTCTTTAAATACTTAAAATGTGATAAAATTTAACTTTAAAAAATTCATAAAAAATTAGGATTTGCATAAAACTTGATAAAACTTTCACATGTTACTTACATTACGGACTAGTTTTTGTACACTCACTATAAATTAATTATTATAAATATTATTGTGCTACCTAAAATACATTCCGCAAACAAAGGAAAAACAAACAAACAAACAAGCAAAAACAAACTCAAATATGGTTAAAATAATAGATATTTACCGTCTCATTATTTTGATATATTATACTGATGAATTACTGTGTTTACATTTGCGATATAAGTAATTAACTTTAAACGCATTTCTCAAAATACACAAACTAAGGGTTACGCCCCTCTGGCACGGGGCGCGCCTCATTTGTAATGTTGCTCCTTATGGTTTCCTACATACTCTTCAAGGAATGTAGCAAACTAATGGGCAACTAAGACAACTTATAAAATATTGATTTATTTTCTGTTGATTGATGATTGAAATTTTTATGTATTCATATTTGCACAGTGCATTGTTTTATTAACAATATTTATCATGTTACTGGGCCAGTAAAATGAATGTTAAGGGAATAATGTAGCATAGGTTGAATAAGTATGCTGGAACTTATGTTATAGATTTTTGGATTTCTTATAATATGTGTTTGGAGCGAAAATAAACTGTCATCCAACTCATCTAGCAACTGTTTCTTCATCCCTTACAAAGTTTACATGGAATGATGTTTTATGGCAGTTCACTTCCTTACATCAAGGTTTTTCTTTATCTCCTAGATTTTTTACTAAATTATTGAAGGTTCCTTTTTCACATTTCAGGGCTTTAGGCATCGTAACAACCATTTACATTGATGACTGCCTTGTGATGGCAGATTCAAAGGAGAAATTAATTGATGATGTTGCATATATTGCATCTACATTGGATGAATTAGATTTTATGATTAATCCCTTAGCGGCGGTGGATCTATATACAGATGTTTCGAAAGTGGGACTTTTTGTCGGCATGTCTATGTATAGACATTTGCTCCTTTTTGACCACACTAAATTATAGTATCGTATATATATATATATATATATATATATATATATATATATATATATATATATATATATATATATATATATGACATTTTTAAACATAAAATGTATTTTTTCACTTACCTGCTTATTATATTAGCATTAACAATGCTCCCTATCTACCCAACCGTCTATACCACATTTAAATTACTCATCGTATTCCATCCCTGGCAACCTCTGGCAACTATTGGCCACCCTGCCTCCCGCAGCTGAGACTCTCATTCTTTCTTGAGATCATGGCAAGGAGCGGGGAGGATGGGCAGGTAAAATACATATAAGAAGCAGGTAAGTGAAAAAATACATTTTATGTTTAAAAATGTCATTTGTTTCACATAAAACCTGCTTCTTATATTAGCAGATTCCCACATAAAAGGAGGTGCGTCACGCCATAGGTATGGAATACGACAAAGGGTGAATGGTCCAGACTAGAGAACTGCCGAATCTCACCGAAAACTAGGATCCAGAGATGGCGAGTTCAAGGAGATCACATGTAAGTGTCAGGCAGGGACTCTTGATCTCCTACAGGGTGTCCTCGCAGAACCATAAGGAAAGGCAGAGGAGGAAAGGCGCACCCTGACCAAAACAGCAGGCCACTACAACCACGTGGCCAACACCAAAAAAGAAAATAACACAAGGAATTAGCCCGGGTAACTTTCCTCGGGAGGTTTCCTTGAGAACCAAAAACAGCGTACAGGCGAGAACAACCTGAGGAGAGGGCAGACTTATGACACATCCAATGACGCTCTCAAGATAAGGCACTTGCTGCCTTGAGGGAGGAACATGCTGAGGGTTAGCCTACCAAATTCCCAGCAGCAACCACTGGACCCAAGGCAAAGACATCACCTTCTTGCCTCTGGATGTCCCGAAGATAGTGGTTCACAAACACAGTATGAGTCCTCCAGCAGGCCGCCTCGCGAATAGAGGCAATGGAACAATTCTTCCAGAACAGCATACACGTGGCAACACCCCTGACGTCATGAGCCTGGACCTTGAACAAGGGACAGAGATCCTCAGGAAAGGACGCGTGAGCTGCCCGAACTGTATCCCGAAGAAAGAAGGAGATTGCTGCCTTCGACATCGGTCGGTCGGGGTTCCGCACAGAGACAAACAGACTCCTAGGCCGACAAGAGTAAGACGTGAGCTGAAGGTAGCAATTTGCAGCCCTCACTGGACAAAGGAGTCGCTCCTCATCCTCACGACCCACAATAGGAGAAAGGCTGCGAAGGCGGAACTCCCTAAGGATGGGGTTAAGGCCTGTTTCAGTCTTCGTCACAAACTCAGGGAGGTAGGAAAGAATGAGGTCCTGTCCCTGCGTAGCCGTGACCATGGACAGGGCACTGAGCTCACCCACTCTCTTGGCCGTAGCCAGGGCCACCAGGAAAAGCATCTTCCTAGACAAATCCCGGAAGGAAACCTGACCTAAAGGTTCAAAGGGAGGACCCGTCAGAGCCTTAAGGACCACGTCCACATTCCAAGAAGGAACTCGGCGAGGTGGCCGAGGAACCTGCCTGGAACAAGTCTTAATAAACTCCCGGAGAACTGCATCCGAGGAGAGGTCAAATCCCTTGAGGGAGAACACACCATTAAGCATAGCCTTGTACCCCTTAATGGCCGAAACTGAGAGTTTCCTCTCCTGGCGCAAGAAAACCAAAAAATCAGCAAACTTCTGGCTAGAAGGGTTGGAAACAGTGTGACCTTCCCTCTTGCACCACTCCCGAAACTGTCTCCACTTATGCTGGTAATTCACAAGAATGGAAGGCCGTCGAGATCCCGCCAGGAATTCCGTGACACGAGAGGAATAGCCCGGAATAGACGGAGGATTCGCTTGACAGTCTCCATGCGGCTAGCTGTAGCATGGGAAGGGACTGATGGAACCTGCGAACGTGTGGCTGGCGGAGAAGGTCCCTGCGAAGGGGAAGGCGCCTGGGGGTGCCCACTGAAGCCTGGACGAGATTTGGGAACCACTCCCTCTGAGGCCAAAACGGAGCAATCAGGATGAGAGTGGCGCAATGCGCCGTCTGCAACTTGTTGAGAACCTTCCTGACCAACGGAAAGGGTGGAAAAGCTTAAAGATCCTGGTGATCCCAATTGTACAGGAAAGCGTCTGTGGCAATTGCCATGGGATCCCGAAAAGGTGAGACAAAGTTCGGCAGCCGACAGTTGAGCCTCGTGGCAAAGAGGTCCACCGTGGGATAGCTCCAAGTCCTCCACAGGCGCCAGCACACGTCCTGGTGAAGGGTCCACTCGGTAGAGATGACCTGATCCTGCCTGCTGAGGCAATCTGCCAGGACATTGGAGGACCCTTTCACAAACTGGGGGATTAATTGGACTGCATGATCCTCCGCCCACTGGAGCACCAACTGAGCCTCTGCATTCAGAACCCTTGAACGAGTCCCGCCCTCCTTGGCCAGGTACGCCAGAGCCGTGGCGTTGTCTGAGAACACTGCCACAGCCTTCCCGCGAAAATCCTCGGCGAAGTGGGAAAGACCGAGACGAATGGCCCTGAGCTCCAGAAGGTTGATGTGAAGGGACCGCTCCTGCGGGGTCCACAGGCCACTCACTGAGGCCTGAAGAACTGACGCCCCCCAACCCAGGGTTGATGCGTCCGAGAACAGGGACACATCTGGAGAAACCAATTCCAGGGACTGAGCCACCTGCAGAGCGGGACTCGACAACCACCACCGAAGATCCTCCAGGAGCCCAGCGCTCCAAGGAACTGGAAACCTGTCCGACTGGGACTGACGGTCCCAAGATCGAGAAAGATGTAACTGTAGGCCCCGCATCCGCCGTCGCGCCCCCGGAATGAGATCGATGAGAGAGGACATGTGGCCCAACAGAATCAACCAATCCCTTGCCGGGGGAGAGTGGACACTGAGGAAGGATTCGACCTGACGGCACAGATTCCCCAGGCGCTCCCGCGTCGGGAAAACCTTCAAAAGAGTAGACCGAATCTCCATCCCCAGGTAAGTCCGGGACTGAGATGGGACAAGACTGGACTTGTCCCAGTTTATCTGAATACCCAGAGAGGCACACAGGTCGAGGAGAAACTCGGTTGCCTCGAGAGCCCCCTCCCTGGAGCGAGACAGCAGCAGCCAGTCGTCTAGATAGCGGAGGAGACGAATCCCCTGCTGATGGGAAACCGCTGAAACCGGACCCATCATCCGAGAGAAAACCTGAGGGGCAGTGGACAGACCAAAGCAAAGGACCTTGAACTGATAATGCAGGCCCTTCCACACGAAGCGAAGGAACCTGTGGCTGTCGGGATGAACTGGAACTTGGAAGTAGGCGTCCTTGAGATCGATAGCTGTCATCCAGTCGTGACTGCGAATTGCAGACATGACCGTTCTTACCGTTTCCATCCGGAAACGGGTGGTGATGACATACCGATTGAGATGGGAAAGGTCTAGAATCGGACGGAAGCCGCCAGTGGCCTTTGACACCACAAAGAGATGGCTGTAAAAGCCTGATGTCAATGGGGCCTCCTCCAACGCCCCTTTGTCTAAGAGAAGCCGAACTTCCCGATCCAATGCCACGGCCTTCACAGATCCCGAGGGGTAAGACCGGAACCCGACAGGAAGGGGGGTGACCGGAGGATTGGTAGCAAAAGGGATCCGGTAACCCTCGCTGAGGACAGCAAGGACCCAAGCCTCCGCTCCAATCGCGATCCAGCCTTCTAAATTGTAGGTAAGGCAACCCCCAACTGGAACTCGGGACAGATGGGGGTCTACTTCCGAAAAAACGGGCCCGACGGACGTGGGCGGGAGGGAGGAAGCCTGGAAGCAGGCCTACGCTGCTGAGGCACCCTCTGCCGGGAAGCATGAGCCATACGACCAGCTGAAGTCGAGGGCTGAGAAGGGGCAGCAGCAGGAACAGTGCGGGAAGCACGCTCCACCAATGGAGTACCTGAAAAAGGGCGAGACTTCACCAGTGCCCTAGCTGCCGCTTGCTGGAAGGAAATAGAAGCATCCTTCTCGGCAACCTGAAGGGCCGTCTGAACGCGAGCCTCATCAAAAAGGAGAGCGGAATCAATGGAAGATTTCCTCTAGTCCACCTTAATCGCAGACTTAAACATAGGTGGAAGGCGAGACAGTATCGCCTCCCGTCGCATGGCCTTGACATTGGCCAGGGCAAAAGCCGAATCTTTGGCAGTGTCCACCATAGCCAACTGAATACTCCGAAAGAGCTGATCAGCCAGAAGCCTGTCCTCCTGTCCAGGCTGCAAGGAAGATAAGAGCCGATAAAATGCTCCTATACTCCAAAAGAGAAAATTCTGTGCCTAGCGTTGGCAAGCTAGAACACCTTCAAGGCGAGTCATGTCGGCATGCTGCACCACCACCTGAGGTTCCTTCCCCTTAGTGGTGAGGGCAAGAGCCAAGTCGGTGTTGAGCTTGGGTGCCTTCCCTGCTGACTCATGGCCACTAACAGAGTACATCCTCCTGTACCGGTTAGATGGGTAGCGGGCAAGAGACGGTCTGTATCCCTCAGTAGCCCGGAGGAGAGCGCTGGAGGCCGAATCCAGGGAGAAATCCATGGGCTGAGCCCTAGTAAGCCGAATGTGTTTCTCCACTTCAGGCCTGACTGCCCCAGGTGGGGCAGCCCAGTTAGTCGATTCAGCATACCCAAGAGCCTCTGGAAAACAGTGGGTAATGTATGCCATCATCGACTGAAAAAGGGGGAAGGGAACTGGATCCTGAGCCCCAGACTGCACCCCAGAACCGGCCTCGGAAATCCGATCCCACGGATCCTCAAGATCATCCTGCTCTGGATCATGGGATCCAGGATGAGGGAGGGCCGAAGCTGGATCCATGAAGGACCTGATCCCAGATCCAAGAGGCGCCACTTGAGGACGTGGGGAAGCCAAATGGAACTGGTCGTGGTGGTGAAAGGCATGGAAGGAGGGAGCGGCAAGATCCCGAGCTCCTGTGTGCCTTGTGGACCGAGGGGGGGATGGAGGCCTGGCCTGTGTAACACCCCCCTCTGGCTGTGAGGGCTTGACTGAGTCCTCAGTCAAAATGCCCTGGCTCACAGCCCGACCTTCACCCTGAGTCGCTGGGCGGGAGTGGCGACTGGAAGACACACACCTATCCTAGCCCCGGTCACGACCTAAGGGAGATACTGGACGTGTAGGAGCCAGATCTCTCCCCACCATAGGACGTGACCGTTTGATCCTCCATGGAACATCCTTGGGAGGCCTGGATCGCTTACCCAAGGAAGGAGGATCCAAAGGAACCTGATCTAAAACTACACCACCCGTGGACCTCTCCTTCCCCCGGTTACCCCCCGCCGGCACACCAGCTTGGAGTGACTGCACACTCTGCCTCGCGCTGGGGCCGGGAGGGGGGTTGGCAACGGACTTCACCGTACCTTGAACCGAGGGTAAGGAGGAAACTGAAAGAGAGACAGGATTAGGAGCAAATCTATTCTCTACCTCCCTAGACACCATCTCAGATAACATGGAAAGAAAGGAAACACTGTGACTCCCTTCACTAAACCCCAGAAAGGTTGCAAACCCTTTGAGGAAGGCAGACATATCAGGCGGAGGAACCACAGAAGGCACGGGGAACTGAGACACCGAATCCTCCGATTCCACGGAACCGCAGGCGGAACCCGAGATACGAGAGGAAGGGGACGCGGGGGGGAGGCTCCTGCCCCCAACATCCCCATGCGACTGACAGGAGGAGAGAAGCGCCTTCCTCCTAGCCTTATACTCACGCCTCCTCTGCAGTGTCCGCTGGTATTTAAAGGCACGAAGGACCAGCTTGGAGCTCCAAGAAGAACACTCCCGACACCGGCTGTTTACCTGACACAAACCACCACGACATAGAATACATACGGTATGTGGATCAATCTTAATGCCTCCAAGGACTCTCCTGCAGCCGGTAGAGGCACAGACTCTCCTGGAGGAAGGTGTCGCACCACTCCCAGAAGAGGAGGAGTGAGGAGAAACAGCACCAGGCGAGGAGGTGGGGCTGACAACATGGCGGCAACCTGCACTCCCCACGGCCGCCGACACAGGCTCTTGCGGAAGAGAAGACAGATCGGCGCCGCAAACAACCACTGAGGAAGGCTGGAAGCCCTCCTGGAGATCGGCAGACTCAGCCATATGGCAAAAACACACGAAGACAGAAGGGAGAAGAAAACAGAGCACTGTTGGAGCTTAAGTCCGCACAGAAGCGCGTCTCAAGAAAGAATGAGAGTCTCAGCTGCGGGAGGCAGGGTGGCCAATAGTTGCCAGAGGTTGCCAGGGATGGAATACGATGAGTAATTTAAAGGCGTTTTTACCAGCGCATGAGAATATCAAACACTGTTTGATGTTCCGGCTGGTCTCTGGTAAACACGACTTACTGTGCTACCAGACGACCCTCGCTCGCACCGTCTCGGAAAAACTGTCGTACGGATCATAACACAGACAGCAGCCGTGGCGGGAACTTCAAGCCAGACTGAGAAGTGAGCCAAGGGACGAGACAATGGACAGCAGCACCGACTCTGATACTTATATGGAAGATGACGAAAACCAGTCTCTTCTATCAGGACCTATGATGCCTCTATTGGCAGTTGCAAGCGTGGCAGAGATGCAGCCAGAGGCTGATATGGGTGCTGTAGCAGTAGCAGCAGCAGCAGTAGCTTGTGACTTCATGGAAAGGTAATTATTGTCGACCAATGCTAATTGTAACTATTTGTATACTAAGGGTTCTCTGGAGATTTGGAAGAAGATATGTTAAATTTACGCTGCTTTGATGCATTGACATTGCAGTCACTGACAGTCAAAAAGCATTAGAAGTACCGGTATAGGTCTAAAAGTATACTCATGCCCTTGTCCTCCTATGAAAGTGGTGTTTAAGGGTATATACAGAATTTCTATATTTATTGCACTTCTGTAATAAGAAGTATATAAACTTATCAAATTTATTCTGTGAAGATTGTTATGAATGCATGTTATACAGAACAATTAAAGCAATACTGTAATGGGCAGAGGCTTTGGTAAAATTCAGAATAACCTCATTCTGCTTCTAAGGTCATTTGTACAGTATACTAATGGTTCGCATTTGTATTGTAGGGAACACCATCCAAAACAAGAGGGTCTGGCAGACTTCCTGGACAACATAAATCTTTCCGGTGCCTCTACACAGAGCAGTTACAGCAGTATAGCGTCCATGATGTACGCAATGTTCGTGTTATTGCAGCAGCATTTCAAAACAAATATCATTTCTCCGATATATTTGCTTTAATACGGATGTCAGTAGCATACAGCAATAAGATAATCCTTTAATTCTTATTTTTCAGCAAGTATTATACGGAAATATAGCATAACTACACCAAGTTCACATAACTGGAAGACGAAGTCACAACCACATGAACTGACACGGACGTCCCTCACCAGACATATGTCTGAACAGTTGCCACGTATTACAAGACAACACAACCATTTATTTCAAGTATTATGGACGATTCTTTTGAATTCTAATGCCAGGAACAAGTTACTACTTTGATCTTCTTTTCATATAAAACAATTATCATAACCCTTAGGGCCTCAGAATTGTAATTATTAAATGTGATAGGAATGGCAATACCTTCCAGCCAATCAGAGTGCGTGTTTGCTATTCCGAGCATATTCGCTGCCGTATTATCAAACGCCTGTCCCAGGCGTTTGATAAACCACAAGCAAGAACATCAAACAGTGTGTGATGCGTTTGATATTCTGATGCGTTGGTAAAAACGCCTTATATGTGGTATAGACGATTGGGTAGATAGAGAACATTGTTAATGCTAATATAAGAAGCAGGTTTTATGTGAAACAAATATATATATATATATATATATATATATATATATATATATATATATATATATATATATATATATATATATAGACGATTCCTTTCTAGTACCAAAATCAATCAAATGAATCGTTATTTGGCATCTCAAGGCCCCAGACACTTGCTTTTCAACGACAGTCACCGATTGTTCTCTTTTGGTGGCAGATATGCAGCACACATAGGCTAATACTTGGAATTTTGTCTTTTTCTGCATTCTTTTCTCATTATTTTATCATGGCAAGGAGAAGGAGACCTCTTCAAACAGAAGAAATAGCAGATTTAATAGCTGAGGATGTAGATGATGATTTTTTTGGAGGATTCTGATGATTCTGACTCATCCTCTGTCAGTGCTTACACTGACACAGAATCAGAGCCTGAAATTGAGGGAGATAGCCGGTTTGACGCAAATGAACAAACAAAAGGTGATGATGATGATATTCAATATAACTGGCAAAGTCAATCAACTGTTGAAAGGGAGCCTTTTCCCTTTACGGGTGATAGTGGTGTAAATCTTGTTCTGGAAGATGACCAGTCACCTTCAGAAATATTTCAGGCTTTGTTTGATGATGGTTTATTAGATCACATTGTATTAGAGACAAATAAGTATGCAGCAAAGATCTGTGAAGAAAAAAAGGAGGAAGGATAAAATGAAGAGAAAAAGTAGAGACTTATTATGGAGAGATACTAACAAAGGAGAAATGTATGCATTCCTTGGATTGCTGCTTTTACAAGGAATTGTGAAAAAGCCATCAATCTATTCATATCACTCAACAAATCAGTTGATTTCTACTCCTCTTTTGGGGAAATGTATATCAAGAGATAGATTTGCTCTTCTCCTAAAGTACCTACATTTCACTGAGAGTGAAGATGGCACTGACCCAACATTCAAGTTCAGGTTTTGGATATTCTCATAGACAAATTAAAGTCATCCTATGTTCCAAGGCAAAGATGTATGCATTGATGAGTCCCTACTGCTTTGGAAAGGTAGGCTAAAGTGGAAGAGATACATTCCACTAAAACGAGGTAGATTCGGTATAGAAAGTTTTATCTTAGCCGAGTCTGGTTATGTTTGGGATCTTTTAGTCTACACAGGAAAGTAAACAAAATATGACTTGAAATAGAAACCTTATCAGATGAAAAAGTAAAAAAACTAACAAAACCTACTAAGATAGTTATGAGGCTAATGCAGTCACTGTTGAATCAGAGCTACAGTCTAGGAGTTGATAACTTCTACACCTCACCAGAGTTGTTTGAGATTCTTCTTGATAACAAAACAGGTGCTTTAGGCACTGTGAGATCCAACAGAAAGATGCTATCCCAGGAAGTAAAACAAAAAATTCTGAAGAAAGGAGAAACTGTAGTACAGTACAAGCACAAAATGATGCACATGAAATGGAGGGATAAGAAACATGTGAACATGCTAAGCACAATATATGAAGATTCTATGGAAGAAGTAACTGTAGCAAAATAGCAAGTAAGGAAGCCATTAAATACATGAAACACCACATGGCTGGGGTAGATAAAATGGACCAAATAATATCTATACAAACATCAGCTCGTAAGGGTACGAAAAAATATTATAAAAAAATATTTCTCAGATTGCTGGACATTGCCACACTCAACTCCCATGTAATTTATAAAGCAAATGGTGGACAGAAATGCTTCCTTGACTTCAAGCTACACCTGAATGAGGAGATAATCTCAAAATATGGTGATGATATCTACCAGCTGAGAAAGCCTAGTGGCGATCTCTCTCTAGGACCGTGTCCAGCACAACTGACTGGAAGACACCTCATTGTAGAGACAGGATCCCATGATGAAGGCTGTGATAAAAAAGTTCAAAGACAATGTGCCTATTGTGCTCTGCTGAAAAAGAAAAAGAGAAGCATACACAGTTGTGATGTGTGTCAGGTAACACTGTGTGTTGTGCCATGCTTCAAACTTTACCACATGGTAGCAGCATTGCCTAAAGATTGCCAAGTACAAGAAAAACATGTGAAAAATCTAGAAAAGTGGAGGGAGGGAGGTAAACTACATTCAGGTCACAAGTCCTGGACATTGCCTTTGCAATGGATGTTAGTGATTCTAACATTCAGTATATCACTATGCATTATAACAATTCAAACGTGAAAAACGTCAATAAATAATTTCAACTGTTTTGTGGCAGAGTTTTTTGTTTTATGTAGAAGGAAGGCAGCCTAGGGCAAAAAAAAAAAAAAAAAATAATAATAATAATAATAAGCCCACTGTAGTGCCGGTCCTTGGAAATTTCAGATTCATGAGCCAAAAGAATAGGATAAGTGTCTTGATACCTCTCTCTTGAAACAGTTCAAGTCATAGGCAGGTGGGAATACAGAAGCAGGGAAAGAGTTCTAGAGTTTACCAGAGAAAGGGATGAAAAACTGAGAATACTGGTTAACTCTTGCATTAGAGAGGTGGACAGAATAAGGGTGAGAGGATGAAGCAAGTCTTGTGCAGCAAGGCCACGGGAGCAGGGGAGGCATACAGTTAGCAAGATCAGAAGAACAGTTAGCTTGAAAATAGTGGTAAAAGAGAGCAAGAGAGGCAAAATTGCAGCAATGAAAGAGGCTGAAGACAGTCAGTCAGAGGAGAGAAGTTGATAAGACGAAAGGCTTTTGATTCCAAACTATTCAATAGAACTCTATGAATGGAGGACAGATAAGGCCCATGTATAAAATTAACAGTTGGGGAGGTGAGTAAAACTGGCAGAGATGGCTCAGATCACCTAAGTCATAGAAGCTGTTTTAGCTAGAGAGATGTGAAGTTTCCAGTTTACATTATAAGTAAAGGATAGACCAAGAATGTTCAGTGTGGAAGAAGGGGACAGTTGAGTGTCATTGAAGAAGAGGGGATAGTTATTTGGAAGGTTGTGTCAAATTGATAGGTGGAGGAATTGAGTTTTTGAGGCATTGAATAACACTAAGTTTGCTTTGCCCCAATCAGAAACTTTAGAGAGATTAGAAGTTAGGCGTTCTGAGGCTTTCCTGCGTGAACTGTGTACTTCTTGAAGGGTTGGTCGTCTATGGAGAGATGTGGAAAAGTGCAAGGTGGTATCATCAGCACAGGGGTGGATAGGGCAAGAAGTTTGGTTTAGATCATTGTTGAACAATAGGAAGAGAGTGAATGATAGGACAGACCCTTGAGGAACACCACTGTTAATAGATTTAGGGGAAGAACAGTGACCGTTTACCACAGCAGCAATAGAACGATCAAAAAGGAAACTTGAAATGAAGTTGCAGAGAGAAGGATAGAAGCCATAGGAAGGTAGTTTATAAATTAAATCTTTGTGCCAGACTCTATCAAAAGCTTTTGATATGTCTTAAGAGCTACAGCAAAAGTTTCACCAAAATCTCTAAAAGAGGATGACCAAGACTCAGTAAGGAAAGCCAGATCACCAGTAGAGCAGCCTTGACGCAAGCCATACTGGTGGTCAGGTGGTGAACATTTAAGTCTCCAGGAATGGAGATCTCCACAAAAGGAAAGGGAGTCAGAATGTGCTCCACTTTAGAAGCTAGGTAGTCAAAGAATTTTCTATAGTCAGAAGAGTTAGGTGAGAGATATACAGCACAGAAAAATTTAGTTAGAGAGTGACTCTGAATTTGAAACCTGATGGTGAAAAACTCAGAAGACTCAAGAGCATGGGCAGGTGAGCAAGTTAAGTTGTTGCGGACATAGATCCAACATCCAGCTTTGGAAGAAAAATGAGGATAGAGATAGTGGGTGGGAAAAAAAAAGAGGGTACTGTCAGTCACCTCAGACACCTGTGTTTCAGTGGGGAAAAGAAGATGAGGTTTAGTGGAGGAGAGGTGGTGTTCTACAGATTGAAAACTAGATTGAAGACCGTGAATGTTGCAGAAGTTGATAGAAAAAAAATGTGAGGGGGGTGTCAAGACACTTAAGGGTTGATACCAGAAGGGTCCGACATGGGGACATTTATGGTCCCCTCCCCAGAAGGGGACTACGAACTACGAGGCTGGTGTAGGAGTCGCCATATTTAGCTCAAATTTTGAGTGAAAGATGTGTGTGTAACTACATGCATGTAGTTTTGTGTGGAGGAAGAGATTATCTTTAGAGGGCAGGCTGTGACTATCCCCTTATGGTATGAGACACAAAGGGAAACCTTCAGTGAGGTCACAACTGGTTTTGATGATAAGTTCACAGCACCCCCTTATCCAGTACTTTAGACCTCCCGGGGAGTAATTATTGTTTTGGTAAGTGTCTACTGCCTCCTCCTCCGTCTATATATAGACATCCATCTGGAATGCCCAATGGCGGGCAAACTATATATAGACTCATGGATGAATGTCGGCAGCGTCTATATATACACAAATTTTTATTTGGTAGAAGATGAATCTGCCCTACTGCAGGGAAGGGGTTAATTGGGAGAAATCAGAATTCCAGCCCAGTCATACGATTTAATTCTTGTGTTTTTTATTGAATTTCAAGGACATGATGGTCAAACTCACATGTATCAAGGCAGATAAGATCAGGAAGTTGGATTTAAGACTTTTACAAATGAATGAGATGAGAATTTGGGATCTGGGCTATTTTTATTGGCAATGTGGTTGCTGCAGATGACTCTGTATAATGGGCTTCATTAAAATATAAATAGTTAGAAGTTTTGAGAAATCAGTCTCTCAAGTCAAATTGTGGTGATTTTGATGCTTTACTTTGTTTAGATGAAAGGGCAAAATGTCTCATACACTAGTGGACAAAAAACATTCAGCATTGTATCAAATCATTACAGAAACCAGCCCCAGACTTATTTATCACCACAGATGCCTCAATGTCTGGTTGGGGTGCATGCATAGGAGACAACATTACGGGTGGTCACTGGACTGATTATGAAAAAAAAACACAAATATTTTGGAACTGAAGACTGTTCTTTTTGGCCTTAAAACTCTCTTACACGATGTCAGATACAAACATGTTCGGGTGAGATCTGATAACACCACAGTTATTGCCATCCTTAACAATTGAGGCACCCCGTGCCATAGGGGCGTAACCCTTAGTTTGTGTATTTTGGGATATATGCGTTTAACCCTTAGCGTACGGCTAGCTAATTCATTTTTGATTTCCATCTCCGGGTAACTTTTGGAATATAGGAAAATGTTTGCAGATAATTTTATTGATAAAAAAACATTTATCTTTTTAATTCTGAGTACAATGATGTACTGTCAAGCATACTATGACATCTGAGACCAAAATTACTGTGCATCAAAGATTCCTGTCAGGACGTGCATTGTAACCCGCTGACCAGAAATGCCCAGCAGCATGACGAAATGGCCCGCGAATATCTCTCTCTCTCTCTCTCTCTCTCTCATGCAGGTAGAGTGAGTTTATTTTTGGCTACACACACACACACACACACACACACACACACACACACACACACACACACACACACACACACACACACACACACACACACACACACACAAACAGACACACACACACACACACACACACACACACACACATAGATGATAGTATATTAGAGAGAGAGAGAGAGAGAGAGAGAGAGAGAGAGAGAGAGAGAGAGAGAGAGAGAGAGAGAGAGAGCGAGAGCGGTGTAGTATATCCCACAATATCATCATCACCGTGACCGGACATTTCGTCGACGGACAATTCGTCGCCGGACACTTCGTCGCCAGACAGGTCGTCGAACAGACATATCGTCGCCGGACGATTCGTCGAATGGATATTTAGTCGAAGAGCGTTTTTGTCGAAAGAGTGTTACGACCAACCCCTTAACACAACCATCTTTCTCTTCGATTCGTGCTCACTCACTCAGTTAATTGACTCATTGTCTCGGTACAGTTCGGGGTTCCGTAGTTTGTTTCTTATAGTCTTCTTCTTCCTTGTGTTTCTCTTGTCTGTCAGTCTCCCTCCTGCTCCTCTCACTGGTAACTACACCTTGTCATTAGTTTACAGATTTATCTAATATATACTTTATGTAAACCTTGAGACTATTAGTATATTAATTGTAATTTCTTGTAAACTGTGTGTGTGTATATATATACTATATAAAATTTATTTTTCTTTCTTTTTATAAAATTTATATTTTCTCTTACAGGCCATGGAGTTCACTGTTACTAAACGTGGTGGAAGGAAACTACTGTACAATGGGTATGCTTATACAGTTGACAAAATGAGGGATAGCATTACCTATTGGAAATGCGAAGAAAGAGGAAGATGTGGAGGGCGACTTAAGACAGTGAATGATATACTACAAGGTGTTCCACTGCCACATTCTCACCGACCAGATCCCAGTAGAGTTGTTGTACTCAAGACAGTACAGAAGATGAAGGAACGAGCCTCTAATACTGAAGAAATTACGAGTACTATAATTCAGAACTGCACATCTAATTTTCCCTTAGAAGCAACTGGATCTCTTCCCAAAAATGAAAGTCTTAGCAGAATGATTAGAAGACAAAGGAAATTCACAGATGGGAACGAAATAACAGACGAACTTAGGGTTTCGTTAAAAGGGGAGAGATTTGTTTTAGTCGAAGAGGAAGATATTGTTTTAATGGCAACTGACACTAATCTCGATTTATTGGCAAAAAGTATGCACTGGTTTTGCAACGGTACGTTCGATAGTGCACCTGACAACCATCAACTCTATACCATCCATGCTCTCCTCGGAGAATATCATACTGTTCCACTTGTGTACTGCATTATGAAATCTAAAACTCAAGAAACATATGATACGATATTTTCTAAGCTTAAAGAAAGGCGTGTTATGGAGCCTAATTCAATAACTGTTGATTTTGAAAAAGCTGCAATAAGTAGTATAGAAAAGAATTTTCCAAACTCTCATACATCTGGATGCTTTTTTCATTTCGGTCAATGCCTTTGGAGAAAAATTCAGGCATGTGGCCTACAAAATTGGTATAATGAGCCAAGGAATGCTTTCCTAATAAAAAATCTTACAGCACTGGCGTTCGTTCCAAAGGAGGATGTCATAGACGTATTTAATGAATTAATGGCTTCACTAGACGAGGAAACAGATGAAGTCCTAGGAGAATTTCTCGTCTACTTTGAGACTACTTGGTTAGGTGCTGTACAAAGGGGAAGGCGACGCCGTCCATGTTTTGATATCTCCTTATGGAATGTAAGAGAAAAGACCTTGCTAGGAATACCACGCACAAATAATTCTGTTGAAGGTTGGCACCGCGCATTTCAACAAAGAATGTCAATCGTTCATCCAAATTTATCTCGCCTTATGACCAAACTCAAAAAAGAGCAAAATGATTGGGAACTAACAATACAACAGGCTTCATGCGGTATTATGCCTAGAAACACCAAAAAGAAATACGCAGTTGTTAATGAACGGTTGAAAAAGCTCACGGATGATTATGCAAACAGAAATAGACTACAGTACCTACAAGCCATTGCACATAATTTATAAGTTTTACATCTGTTTTAATAAAAATTTAATAATTTTATTTATTGCCTTTTATTTTAATGTCAAAGTTCCTTTAAAAAATCTGAAGTAAAAACTCTCTCTCATGATTATAATTTTGAGAGAGAGAGAGAGATTACCTGGTTGATCGCTTTCAACAAATTATTTATGCAACAAAACAATCGTTCGCTAGGAAGCAACCGTTCGACTAAATATCCATTCGACGAATCGTCCGGCAACGATATGTCTGTTCGACGAACTGTCTGGCGACGAAGTGTCCGGCGACGAATTGTCCGTCGACGAAATGTCCGGGCACCATCATCACTAGTGATCTCCTCACTTTCATCGGTCTCTAAACAAAAATCACTATCGTCACTCTCATCAGTTATGTTAAAATCAGAATCATATGCAACATGTATTTCCACATCCATGCTGCTTTCTTCAAGCAGAGGGGGGAAACTACCCGCCGGGTCCCGGGAGTTGCCAGGTGTTGCCTCCATGAAGGAAAGAATCTCTAACTGAATAGTACGTGAAAACAGTCAAAGTGGCAACTCAGCAAGTGGGAAGTGTTGCCAGATGCTCAGGCTCACCTTGTGAGTCGAGAGAGCGGTGCGACAATACGAATGTGAATTCTTGATTACCGGAACGATCACCGTCTCACCAGCCGCGGCGCTATGATCGTTCATGTATGATCACTGTACAGTAAGGGTTAAAGTCGATTACTTATATCGCAAATGTAAACATAGTAATTCATTAGTATAATATATCAAAATAATGAGACAGTCAAAATTTATTATTTTAACCATATTTGAATTTGTTTTCACTTTTTTTTTCTTTGTTTGCGCAACCTATTTTAGGTAGCACATTTATAATAATTAATTTATAGTGAGTGTACAAAAACTAGTCCACAATGTAGGTGATATGTGATAGTTTTATCAATTTTTATGCAAATCCCAATTTTTAATGAATTTTTGAAAGTTAAATTTCATCATATTTTAAGTATTTAAAGAATGGGACAAGGGGATAGTATGACGATGTAACCTTGAACGCCGCTCGGTCATTGGCTGTGGCAGGGGAGAGTGTAGCAGCAGCACGCTACCATTGGCTGAGCATTACGCCCATCTGGCTCGGTAAGACACAGTTGACATATAGTTGGCGAGTGTGAAAACACACAATTACAGGGCTTCTTGCTGAGACCATATGGCATGATTTTGCCTGGCAACAACTTCCATGTGCTTTTTACACCCCTCTGCTGGCCGTATCCGGTACTAACTCAAAATCTGTCTGTTGGTGGGTTACGCCCCTCTGGCACGGGCGCCTCAATTGTGGCAGTGTTAAGCTGCATTTGTTGAATGTAACTGAAGAGATTTTCGATTGGGCTAATGAGAGGAGAACAGACTTATCAGCAGAATATACATCAAGGGCTCTTTGAATATCACAGCTGATTTAGCCTCCCATGAATGTGATTTTAATAAACAATGGAGATTAATGGTTACAATCCTTACAGATATTTGCAGAATTTATGGCAAGCCCTGTATTGATCTTTTTGCTACTCGCATTAACACTTAGTTGCCACTTTTGTCTTCGTGGAAATTGGATCCTGAGGCACTAAGTACTGATGTCTTTTCAATCCCTTGGAATAATGATTATTTTCTTTATGCCTTTCCTCCTTTTACAGTCATAAAAAACATCGTTTGAAAACTAAGGGACGAGGAGGCATTCATGTTGGCAATTCTATCAGTTTGAAGAATTCAATCTTGGTTTCCAGAGGCTCTCCGTCTGTTGGAGGATGTCTCTCAACTTCCTCCAAAGTGCCTGTACCTGCCTCAAAATACAACATGGAGCCACCCAGTCAGGAAACTGCAGTTGGCAGTATGGCCTCTGTCATGGAATCCTTCCACACGTCAGAAATTTCGGAAAGGGTTACAGAATTCAGACTTCCTGTGTATAGAGTGGGACGAGAAGACATTTGTGGCATACAGGAAGCACATCAAAGTCTGGAATGAGTTTTGTGTGCGAGAAGTTGATCCATTTTTGCCCCCTTTAAGCAAACTGTTGGATCATTCATTCTTTTTATTTCATAAAGCCAAAGTTGATGGTTCAGGATACAGCTACAGTAGTCTCAATGCAGCCAGGTCAGATATTTCTGCAGTTGCAAAAACTAATGGCATCCCTGCAGGCCAACACAAAGTTGTGTCTCTCTTCATGAGGTCAGCAGCAAAACAGCACTCAAAATTACTTAGGTCTAACTTTATATGGGACCCTGATTTACTATTACAAACATTTGAAGCTTGGGAGGGCAATATCCACTAATGACTTTCAACTTTTTCCAAAAAGGTGGCAAGCTTACTAATGACTTTATTAAGGCAAAGGTTTCAAACCACTGATTGTTTGGACATTAGAAATATGTCTCTCTCGCAAAATGAAGTAATTTTTCAAATTGGAGACCCTATTAAAACACCTTTTGTCAGACATCATTTGCAGGAGATAGGATTCAAGGCATTCCCATTGAATGATAAGTCATGTATAGTTAATGCCTTCAGAACATAATTTGACTTAACACGCAATTAGAGAACAAAACCAGATGAGGTTAAGCTGTTATCAACATCAAGGAAACCTTTTGGGCCAGCATCTAAAGCCACAATTACAAGGTGGGTCAGAGATGTAATGAGAGAGTCTGGGATCAGTGATGATTTGTTTACTGCATACTCAGTACAGTCAACCTCCACTTCTAAAGCTTGTGAGCAGGTATGGCTTGGGAAAGCCTCAGGAAGGCTATTAGATGGAGACATGAGTCCACTTTCACCAAGCATTACAAAAAGACCATTTTGTCTGTGGGTGCCTTTGGAAAGACCATTTTGTGGTCTTATACCAATAAGAAATGATCTAGTTCTCTTGTTTATAGATGTTGTAATCATATTAATATGTCTGTATATTTGTACATTTCTGTATTTTCCAAGTGTTTTTTGTTCGGTTGGGAATGAGCTACGAATAGTCATGCATGACATCACACTGCTGGGCAGAGCTGGGGAAGAATTGTAAGATCATCATAACTTACCTGGTAAGTGTGCAATGATCGGAGTTCTTCCAGAGCTATGCTGCCCAACAATATGTGGTCATACATGCCCGCTCATCCCATTTTTAATTACTGTCCCTTGGTGATTGGGGGAAGATTACTTTATTTTCTTTATGTATATATATAAACATATAAATGTACAGGTACCTCTTGTTTTACGCTTCTTTGTTTTACATGTTTTTTTAATTTAAGCAGGGTCCAAAATCCCCTCTGAAATATATAATTTAGGTACGTTTCTTTTCACTTGCATGCGATGATTCGTTGAGTGGCCAACAGATGTCTCACATGGGTTTCTTTATGCAACCCAAACAACAAGGTAAACAAACAATCACACATGCATGATATATATATATATATATATATATATATATATATATATATATATATATATATATATATATATATCGGTGCCCTCACTCATGGCAAAATTCAGTGACCTTAATGTACACAATTCCAGGTATAACTGAGCTTCAAATGAAAGGAATGTTCATTGCTTCCAATTCGTGATGAGGTTTATTGCTTGTGCTTCACTGGACACTTTAGAACCCTAATATGATAGGCTTGGTTGGTAATTCTTATTACCACCTTATCACCTAGTATGGTTTCATAATGAAATTAGCTGTGAAGGCTATGATTGGATAACTTAACATAAAGTATTTACAGATGCCAATGTTTCTGTTAGCCTAATCGGCAACTGATTATTATTATCGCGCATCTGGTGAGCCAATGTAAACAAGACACTGAGTCGCCGATACAAAAAACATCCATAAGCATCACCCTGTCTTGGAGATAATAAATTTTAGACATATTTAACTAAATACACAAACATACACACACACACACACACACACATATATATATATATATATATATATATATATATATATATATATATATATATATATATATATATATATATGTGTGTGTGTGTGTGTGTGTGTGTGTGTGTGTATCACAGTAGGGCTTAATGTTTACCACATGGTTATAGGTTTGTTTTATCCCCATTGTATAAGACCACCCCTTGATTTAGGAGCCTCAAAACTGGCACACCGTTATAAACGTGATGCTGAAACCAGTTCGGACTTACCACTCTGTCAGTAAACATTCCTCTGTGACGAAGGGAGCTCATCCTATCAAGGAGCCAATAAATTGTGTACATTCCAATCTGAATACACACATACACACACACACACACACACACACACACACACACATATATATATATATATATATATATATATATATATATATATATATATATATATATATATATATATATATATATATATATATATATATATATATATATATATATATATATAAAGGGTGTTTTTTTAAGAACGATAGAACTTAAAATTGAAATAAATAATTCAATAAAGCACATTGGATCAAAAAATTTACCGTTATTTGAAAGCTTAATACATTACATTTACATTTTAAATGAATTAGGATATCTGGCAACCCTTTGAGAGTGACCAGAGGCCGGTTTCAACAGGATGGTGCAACCTGCCATACAGCTAATGCAACCATTGACTTGTTGAAAACAAAGTTTGATGACAAACTCATTTCAAGAAATGGTCCTGTCAATTGGCCTCCAAGGTCTTGCGATTTGACACCTCTTGACTTTTTCTTGTGGGGCTATGTGAAGTCAAAGGTCTATGCTGATAAACCAGCGACAATTGATGCCTTGGAGGCCAATATTGAGCGCGTTATTCGTGATATTCGTCCAGAAATGCTGGAAAAAGTGGCCCACAATTGGACATCCAGAATTCGGTTTGTTAAGAACAGTCGTGGCGGCCATATGTCCCAGATAATCTTCAAATGTTAATGTAATGCATAAAACTTTCAGATTCAAATAAATTTTTTGGAAAAAATTTGCTTTATTGTATTATTTTTCCTATATTGAAGTTCTATCGTTCTTAAAAAAACACCCTTTATATATATATATATATATATATATATATATATATATATATATATATATATATATATATATATATATATATATATATATATATATATTATATATAATTAATATATTATATATATATATATATATATATATATATATATATATATATATATATATATACACACACACACGAGGTCCATTCAAAAAGTATCCGACCTTGGTCCATAAAGAAAAGATTTGTGTACATTTCAAAACTTTTATTTAATCACCTTCAAAGTACTCCACTTGGGAGTGCACACACTTCTCCCAGTGGTGCTGCCACTGCTGGTAACATCTCTGGAATGCTGAAATTTGAATGTTGTAGAGCTCTGCCGTCGTTTTTCTCATAATTTCCTCTCTCGACTCAAAGCGCTTCCCTTTAAGGGTTGTTTTCAGTTTAGGGAAGAGAGCCAGAAGTCACAAGGTGCCATGTCTGGAGAGTAGGGAGGGTGCCGAACAAGTGGAGTGTTGTTTTTGGCCAGGTAAGCTTGGATCAGGTGGGCAGAATGAGCAGGTGCATTGTCTTGGTGAAGTTGCCAGTTGCGCACAGCCCACATTTGCGGTCGTTTTCGTCACACAGCCTCACGAAGGTGTCGCATAACCTCCAGATAATACTCCTTATTAGTTGTTTGTCCTGCTGGTGCATATTCATGATGCACAATACCACTAGAGTAAAAAAAACATGTCAACATTACCTTGACGCTGCTCCGAACCTGTCATGCTTTTTTGGGTCTTGGTGATGTCTGATGCTTCCATTGTGATGACTGAAATCTTGTTTCCGGGTCGTATCCATACACCCATGTCTCATCACCAGTGATGATGGTCTTCAATGAAGTCTTCATGAAGAATCACTGTTAGCACAGTCAAGCAGGTCTTGTGCAATTTCGAGGCGGAGTTGTTTCTGCTGTTCCACCAGCAACTTTGGGACAAATTTTGCAGACACTCGTCGCATGGGCAAATCTTTGGTTAAAATTGTATGAACTGATCCTGTGCTTATTCTTCTCCGACAATCTCGTTGATGGTTATACGACGGTTGTCCTCCACTATTCGACGAACATTCGCAATGAATTCTTCGTTTCTGCTGGTGGATGGCCTGCCAGACCATGGCTTGCTCTCAACTGAGGTTTGTCCCTGCTTGAAGCGGTTATACCACTCCTTTATCTGTGTTATTCCCATGGCTTCATTGCCAAAGGCTTGCTGAATCTTCTGGATAGTTTACACTTGCGTATCACCAAGCTTGTGGCAGAACTTGATGCAGTAGCGGTGCTCAATGTGCTCCAACATGTTGTGTAAGGATGATACTCCGACGGGTGCGTGCTGGATGTCTGCACTCTAGCCTTAACAGGCAGGAACTGGCGCGCACTAGAGCTTTTGTAATTTCCACGCATGCACAGTAAGGGTGCCGTCAACTCCCAGAGAAATTAATTGTTGAATGGTAAATTATTTTTCCTTTTATGGACCAAAGTCGGATACTTTTTGAATGGACCTCATATATATGCATAATTCGATTTATGTCATTTTTGTTTTGCGACCTCTCTTCAGGAAAGCATCCCCCGCATAAATTGAGAGGTACCTGTATTACTCATGAGGGTACATGCATTTCTGGCAACACAATAAATACTGTGTATTTCCTATTTGGAATGAATTGTTCTTCCACACCTGTCTGTTTTGTTTAGCAATTCTTATTGGCTCCTCTGTATTGGTTCAATTAACTGTTGTTCTTTGAGTGGTTGGTTTTCTGGTGATGTGGTACATCATATCACCTCATCTTCAACTCTGCATAAAATCTGAATGCTTGTGATGCCACACCATCAGTCATGCATGATCACGCATTGCTGGGCAGCACAGCTCAGGCAGAACTCCAATCATTGCACACTTACCAGGTAAGTTATGATGGTCTTACAATTCAACAAAATTTACCTTTGCATAATTTAGTCTTACATTCTTGTGGTCCTCATTCCAGCCTTCAATCTTTTCATCATTGATTTCCATTTCTAAAACTACATGGTCACTCTTTCCCATGGAAATTAATCATCAGCCTTAATTCTGGTCTTCTGGTGACCACTAAATCTAAAATAGATGGTTCCTCTGCCCCTCTGCACCTGGTATGTTCATTCACCATCTGGTCCAATAAATTTTCCATTATCAGATGAACCAGTTCCTCACTCCATGTTCTAACACTTCTGCAGACTTCCATTTCCTCAAAATTAATGCTCTTACAATTGAAGTCTCCCAGTTGTAATATCTTTCCATATGTATTACCAACCATATAATCAAAACAATTTATCACACTTTTCTCCATTTCTTTATGTTCCTTCTATTTCCATGCCTGCATCTAAACTGGAACATATACTAGTAGAGCTTTTCTTTTTTCTTTAATTTCAACTGTAATGCCTATCACCTCAACCATACCATTACCATATTGGAGATTGTCCATCTGTACATCCTCACACACCACCATCAATAAACCTCCTCCACCCTCGCCAACTCTATCTCTCCTGTATCAGATCATTCCTAAAATATCCTCTCCCTCACACATGTTCTCTCTCCACACCTTCCTGTCCACCTCACACTTACCTCTCAGGGGAGACCCTAATGACTATGTGAAATTTCTGCTGATTTACAGCACACTTCTAACAAAGCTGTAACTTCTGATAAACAGATTTTGTCAGTTAACCCAGTAATTCTGGCAGAATTTGATTTATCTATTGTAACCATGTCTGTACCATCTCCTGCCCCAGGCACTGATACTCTTGGTTTGTCACAAAAATCTCCCTGCAAAAATATCCAGCTTGAATCTATTCTCACTACAGTGGATGATCATGGTTTCTTTACAATAGGTGTAAGGAATGTTTCATCTTTGCCCATAAAACTTAAATCTGGTATATTACTTGGAAATGCTTTACCTCTCAGAAAATATCAAAGTCTTAGATGATTTTTCTATTAGTCAAATCAATCATGTATCAACAACACAAGATAATTCTCAAATATCTCCTATCATCACTGAAAAGCATCTGTCTGATTTGGATTTCCCTGAATATCAACATGATTAACTGGCACTCCTCAATTATTACAGAAATGTTGTCTCTCTCCGTGATGAAGCCTTGGGCCACACAAGTATCATTCAACATGCCATCCATTTGACACCTGGGTCCAAGCCATCCTACATTCCATGTTATCAAGTGCCACACAGCAGCTGAGTTCTATTTGAAACTGCTGTTCAAGGTATATTGGATCAGGACATCATAGAACCACCATGCTCACCTCACAATGCCCTGTTGCCACTCATTCCAAAGAAACAAGGCAATTATCATGTTGTAGTGGACTTTAGAAAATTAAATTCATCCACAATACCAGACAGATATCCAATACCGCAATTAGACCATATTACAGTCATTAGGTGATTCAAATATGATTTTCTCCACCCTAGACTAATAATCAGGATTTTTAAAGTTGAGTTTGAAGAATCGTCTCGCCCTTACACCGCTTTCACTACGAACTCAGGTCATGTTCTAACGTATAGCACAAGGTTTACATAATTCACCTCTTACCTTTCAAAGGCTAATGAACTCAGTTCTCTTTGGACTTCTCGGTAAGCAAGTATTTTGCTTCCTAGATGATGTTATCATTGCTTCAAAGGATTCTCAAAAACATTTCAGTGTTCTCTCTCAGGGTTTTCTTGTTTTGAATTTGCAGGTCTCGAGAATAAACTCAGCAAATGTGCTCTCCTCAGAAAACAAGTAAAATTCCTTGGTCACAGAATAGACAAAGACAGTATTCACACATTAGATTATAAAATTCAGGCCATTCAGTCTTTCCCTACTCCAACATGTTCAGATCAGATCAGACAATTTCTTGGTTTAGCTGGATTCTACTGCCAATTCATTTAGAATTTTAGTCTGATTGCTAAGCCCCACACTCACTTGCTCAAGAAAAATGCTGAGTTTGTCTGGTCTGAGAAGGAAAAAGATGCATTTAATAAACACATATCTGCTTTATGTGTCACCCCAGTACTTGCTTTTCCAAGCTTTGATAAGGAATTCACTCTTTGTACAGATGCTTCTGGCTACAATATAGGTGCTATTCTCAATGAACATGACAATAATGGCAAATATTGCACCATGGTGTACACTAGCAGACTCTTGAATAAAGCTGAACAAAATTACGACGTGACAACCCGCGAAAGCCTCACAGTTATCTGGACATATAGTAATATACAATTTCATTTGAATGTAATAAACAATAGGCAAATGCATGTAATGTATATGAAATATAATGTTGCATCGGAGCCTTAACGTTTCCGGTACGGCAACTATCCTTGTGCGGTGCGGGCCAGCCACCCTTGGCTCTTTACGTCTGACAGCGTTACCAACATCTAGTGAAGGAGCACTTGTTCCCATAATCTTGTTCACTTTATTCTTTTTTATACAAAAACAACTTCTATACTACTAATTTATACCTTCCTCTTACCATACATGAGACTCAAACTCAATTATCTATGAGAAGAGCACAATGTCGACTATATAAAATAAAAATATAGTAGTTCCATTGTTTCCCTTTATAAGTATGATATGAATAACCAAATTCATATTAGGAGGATAAAAACTACTAAAAGAAAGGTTGTTAAAATGCAAAAAAAAATAATTTCAAAGAAATATGAATTAAAGAAACTTCATGGTGCCTGTTTAAAAAGTGCACTTCCAGAAGGCATACAGCAGTTTACCACTAAGCCACCCAGAAGGCCTACAGCAGTTTTTGGGTTAATATTATACTGTATCCTATTGCAGGAATAACCATATTTTACTCTCTCATGTATACTGTATATGCATATTGTACCATATTGTAGCCTATGAGTATGTGTGCGAGACAATATAGGCTGTTTACTGTACAGTACAGAACTGTATTGTACTCAATTTTCAATGTCCGGACTTTTTCACTCTCCGGACATGGCCCAGTCTGTACTAGTCTCAAGAAACGAGAGCTGACTGTGTGTGTGTGTATATATATATATATATATATATATATATATATATTTTATTGGCACCAGGATAGGGTGACGTTTATGGATGTTTACTGTGTCAGTGACTCGGTGTCTTTTTTACATCACACACCATCTTTACAATAATAATAATCAGTTGCCGATTAGGCTAACAGAAACTTTGGCATCGGTAAATACTTTATGTTAAGCTGACCAATCATAGCCTTCACAGCTAATTTCATTATAAAATCAATGCTACATCAAAAAGTGGTAATGAGAATTACCAACCAAGCCAATCCTATTGTGTCTCCAAAGTGTCCAGTGAGGCTCCAGCAATAAACCTCATCATGAATAGGAAAAAATTAACATTCCTCTGATTTGGAGCTCAGTTTTACCTGGAATTGTGCATATAAAGGTAAATGAATTTTGCCATGATAAAGATGTAATTGAGTGGGGGCACCGATACACACACACACACACACACACACACACAATAGCGTCACAACTAACAGGCAATTTGGATTCAGGTTAGGATAATCATGTATGACAAACCTACTAAGTTTCTATACAACAATAATTGAAGGAATTGATAACAGAGAGGGGTGGGTGGATGCAGCCTACCTAGATATCAAAAAAGCATTTGATAGAATTCCACACAAAAGACTCTTATGGAAATTGAAGCACATAGGTGGACTGTGAGGAAAAGTATCAGAATGGATGCAAGACTATTTGAAGGGTAGAGAAATGAGAACTGCAATCAGGGAAGCAACTTCAAGTTAGAGAAATATAACAAGTGGAGTACCAAAGGGGTCAGTCCTGGCACCCATAATGTTCCAAATATATGTAAATGATATGGGGTGTGGCGTGACCAGCTATATGAATCTGCTTGCAGATGATGCCAAATTGATGAGAGTTGTTAAGAACAATGATGACTGTCGAGAACTACAAGGGGATAATATAGACAAGATTGATGAATGGAGTAAGAGGTGGAAACTGGACTTGAATGCAAAGAAATGTCATGTGATGGAACTAGGAAAATGCAAAAGAAGGCAAAAATGGAAGTACAAGATGGGACAGGAGGAAATACTTTAGACCAAGGAAGAAAAAGATCTAGGAGTGGTGATACAAGATACATTGAGCCCAGAATGGCAGATAAATCAAATATTTGGATCCACATACAGAACATTAACTAACATTAGGGTGCCTTTCCACTACATAGATAAGGACATCATGAAAAAAATTCTAACCAGTATGATACGTTGGAATATGCCGCTGTGGTGTGGTCAACTAAGGCAAAAAAGGATATAAGGAAATTAGAAAGGATCCAAAGAGTGGCCATAAAAATGGTGCCAAAATTAAGAGAACTAAGTTATGAGGACATATTAAAGGATATGGGACTGCCAACTCTGCAATATAGAAGAGAGAGGGATGATCTAATAACTCTGTATAAGATAGTAAATGGAATTGAAAAGCTGGACAACCAAAACCTGGTGATGATGGAGGAAGAAACTAGACAGATGAGAGTACAATCAATGAAGATCAAAAAGTCGGTGTCTGAAGGACATAAGAAAGTACAGTTTTCCACATAGAATTGTGGACATCTGGAATGGATTAAAAGAGCAGGTTGTTGAAGCAACCAGTATACATAAATTCAAGGAAATGTTGGATATATGGAGATATGGAGACAGGACACTATGAGCCCCGCTCGAATCCTGTACAATACAACTAGGTAAATACAACTAAGTAAATACACACACACACACATATATATATTGTACACACATGTGATTGTGTAACTGTTGTTGTCTGGGTTGTATACAAGAACTCATGTGAGGCATCTGTTGGCCACTCAACAAAATAGCCCATACAAGTGAAAAGAAATGTACCAAATTATATATTTCGGGGGAATTTTGGACCCCACCTTAATTGGAAAACACGTAAAATGAACAAGCATAAAACGATAGATACCTGTACACATATGTGCCTAGTAGCTCACTATTAATATTGGTTTCCCTTTATTACGTATTGAGGTATCAGTGTACCAGGTACAGGTTGGTGCATACATGTACAAGTTTGAAATGCAGTGATGATATATTCTTGTTCCTCTCTTTGGTGTAGGTTTTTTATGTGTATATGAGCTGTATGGCTATAAACTGTACCTAGGAAAAGTAAGATAAGTATTTTTCTACTTTTCAACAGAAATGGAACCCACTGCCTTCTGTAACGAATGTGAGGGTCAGCCACACCGTTGCATAACATGTTTCAATGAAAAACCTAATGCATCATACAATCAGTGAAATACAAAGTCATAAATCAAATACTACGATAATCTAATATTTTGAGTTGTGATGTAAAACATTATTTTCTATCATGTTATCAAACATGATTGGAATTTATCACAAACTTTTTTTTCACAATATTTGTTTGCTGTATGGTATTTTGCTTATACAAGTTCTCTCATGTATTAGAATAATCTAAAATTCCATGTAATTTGTAGTGATTGCAAGATTGTAGTGTAGCAAATTTTTTATCATCAGCCAATAAACGGTCATGGAGCATTATTTTTTTTCTGTTGCAGAAGCAAAATTTTACTTTTTTTATATATATTTTTTTTTTATTTACTAACAGGGGAGTACCTCAACAGTTGATTATTATTACACATTGTTATAAATTGCAATACTTATATTTTGGACATAAAATGTCACAAAACCTTACATGTATTCTAGATGAGTTTTTTTTTTTTTTTTCTTACACTTCATTACTACCTTATTTTAAATTTAATGCCTGGTTCCAGTGTAATTCATATGTAGCCACAAAAAAATACAAATTTACTCACAAATACCATTGATCCTCATGTTTGCAAAAGTTTTTAGAAAGGGCTACTTGAACCATATGTGTACACAAAAAGGGAGACAATGGTTTGGTACATATGTGGCCCAATTTGCGGTTAACTTGTTAAATGACATTGTTATTTTTAAAATGTTTACCAGTGAAGATGAATATGAGCATTCTTCTGCTAAAAAATGGCTTAAGAAATTCACGAAACTGACGAGATGATGAAAAAAAAACTACGAGAGCAAAATCTGTGAGTATATGGGACCACGAATGGTGAACCAAGAATGGGTGAGGGTATACTGTATGGGTTCTACTATTCCTGTTCCAATATCCCCCAGCATTGGAAGTTTAACTCATAACACACCTTCTTCTTACAGACAAAAACTCCATTCCTTCTCCAAATCTTAATCTCTCCAAGTGCCACATCCTGCCAAAACGTGTTTATGGTATCATTGTATTGCCCCGGGCTTCAGCTTCCCAGAGCACTAACTCTCAGGCGAATGTCCACATGCTAACATGGTCTAAAATCGTACAATCTAAGGGGGTACCTCGGCCGTAATGACAGCCATCCTAGGTGGCTCGCATTGAGAGCGTGACGTGAGGCGTATCGCCGCGGCTTTGTTATTGTTTTGGTGGAGCAATGGCCGCCGCTCAGGCGGCCAATGGCAGGCCGTGTCGCTTCTCTTCTTGGCGTGCTCCAGCCAATCAGCGCGCCCCAAACATTCTGTGCTCCCCGGGCAGCCATGTTTTTTCCTCAGTTTGTTTTCCCGCGTCACTGTAGCCACAGAGAGAGAGGTAAAAACTTGGAGAGAAACGCGATCATTGTTTCCTCATTCAGAATGTGATAAGATAATGAGCTAAAATTTATATCCGGTATAAAGTAGACATCCTAAGCTTTCATTTAAGACTAACCAGAGCTCTCTATCTTTATCCGTTGTTGAGAAATCACGTTCTGAATGTCGAAAAACTTTGATCGCGTTTTTCTCCGTTTTTTATTTTTGGCGCATTGGCCCTTCTGCCACTCGCCGCCTCAATTATATATATATATATATATATATATATATATATATATATATATATATACAGTGGTACCTCTTGATTTGAACACCCTTTGACTCGAACACTTCCCAATACGAACACATTTGGCGAACAAATTTTGACCTACAATCCGAACGCAGCTTCGGAATTCGAACAAAAAAAAACCCGGTGCGGCCGATGCGCCTTCCCGCCAGTTGGCCGGTCTCGCTTGTTCGAATCAAGAGGTACCACTGTGTATATATATATATATATATATATATATATATATATATATATATATATATATATATATATATATATATCTTTAATTTTCTGTATGTATGTATGATCAAAGATATATTTTAACACACAGACAATTGAAAAATGTGTCATTTATGACACATTTTTCAATTATCTGTGTGTTAAAATATATCTTTGCTCATCTGTATGTATAATTGTCATATTCTTTCAGTTATCTGTGTGCCAATGTATATCTCCATTACCTGGATGCATGAATGTATATTCTATTTCAATTATCTGTGTATCAATGTTTATCTTCGATTATCTGTATGTATATGTATGTGTCTTCATCATTCAGGTTTTATGTCTGTCTCATTACCTTATTATGTATAAATTATTTTGTATGGTGGTACCTCTTGATTCACCCTTAATTCATTCATTTTGGCTGTTCGAATTGCAAAATTTGAATTAGGAAGCAATTTTTTACCATCTAAATTAATGTAAAAACATTTAATCCGTCCGTTACAGTTTATATAAAAAAATACTACACTCAACCCCTAGCTGTTGCGAGAAACTGGTCCCTTAACATCGTCGCAATAGCTAAAAACACAATAGCCATTGTTCGAGCAGGCTGCCCCGCCCCATTACCTCCCTCCTCCAGCCACTCACCATCCTCTCTCCTTCCCTCCCCCCCCTTCTCTCTCTCTCTCTCTCTCTCTCTCCCTTTTATCAAGTAGAATATATTCTTGCAGCATCATTTCCAACAGGAATTATTTCAAGAAAAGCATAAATTATTGTACAAAACTGCAAACTATTGCATTATCATAGTTTGCGTAAATGACAATGATGTCTAACAATCCATTCTTCATTGGTTGTTTAAAGTGTTAAATATATCTTCATTAGTAAATAAGTTTGCCAGTGACCAGAGAAGAAGGCCGCATTGACTGGGGTGGTAGGTAGGAAGTAACCCAGGGTTAGGGGCCAGAGTAACCAAGGCAACTAGGGGCTGAAGTGACTTGAAAGCCGTTCACGAGTTGCAGTAGAGAGAGGTGTTCACAGTGAAGTGCAAGCGACACCAGCCAACTGGAGGGAAGGTGGTGTTGGCTGCCACATGTGTTGTGTTTCAGAGGCCACATTCGGATTGGAGGTGGGATTACAGTGTGCGCATTTTTTTTCTAGTGCTTTGCTTTTGCCATTCTTTTGGTGCTTTTTCACGAAGCTAAGTGAAGTTTTATTTTTTGTTTCCTTATCCTAGTGTGGGGAATTTAAGCAAGTGCGTAAGGTGAAGTGCGGACACTCTTGCTTGTGTGTTGGAAGTGCAGCTTCTTCCTAGCGCCGTTGCTTTCTCTTCTTTTTAGTGCTTTTTACGAAGTTGAGTGTAGTGAATCAAAAGGAAGTGAGATAAATTGTTTCTTTTTACTGCTGTGTGTGGAGGAACCTTGCCGCCCATGCTCAACCTGAATCATGGGCTGCCAGCGCGGACCAATCATGGTGCGCCTCTCACTGCCCACTGTGTCCGCAGCCAGTCTCCCACCCCAGGGACCTCAGGGTGCGGAGACGACTGCTAGACAAACTAAGTGCTCTGGGGATTAAAATTACCCGGATCATTCCAGCTAGAGAGGCGGTTATCGTCCTCACGGCTACAGAAAATGATGCTGATGCTACATTCCAGGACAACTTGCCAGCCTGCCTGTCTGCTGAAGGCTTCACCCCTCTAATTCCTCCCAAACTATATGCCCAGTGCACGGTTATATACTCAGGTCTGGATGATCTGGTCTATGATCACACAGTGGAGGAAATTGCGTCAGAGGTGACTACGCAACACACATGGGTGAGGCTGAGAGCGTATTCAAGTTCCCACGCTCTCATACCGCAAAGATAACTTTCAAGGAAGTTGAGATGGCCAAGAAAGCGATTCAGGAAGAGTTGCTCTTCTTCCACATCCACATTCCTGGACACCAAATACGGCAGGAAGTGTTCACCTCTCTCCTGGCGTATTCAAGTTCCCACACTCTCATACCACAAAGATAACTTTCAAGGACGTTGAGATGGACAAGAAAGCGATTCAGGAAAGGTTGCTCCTCTTCCACATCCACATTCCTGGCACCAAATATGGCAGGAGTTGTTCACCTCTCTCCTGATTTGTAACAGGTGCAATGCTGTGGAAGAGCACACTACAAGGAGCTGCCCAAAACCCACGGACTACGTTCGCTGTTCAGAATGTGGCAGCAAAGACCACAGCTACAGGAACTGCACTGCAACAGTCAAAAGCCGCTTCAACTGTGGCGGTGAACACAGCGCCAGGGCTATGTGGTACCCCAAGTGCAATGAGACCCTCAAGAGAAAGGAAGAAGCTGCTCAGCAATCCCATGTGCGGCCCAGTGTCACTTTTGCACAGGCCGCACAGGGTTCACAGCCGCCAAAGCCTACTGTAAGCTCCACCACTGCCGACCCATCGCAGACCCTCACTGGCCTCATGTGTCTTCTCCACGCACATTTGGCCAATGCCTCGTCTCCCTGCTGTTTCCAGCAGATCCTCTCGGCAAGTTTAGCCCAGAATGGTCTCCCAGATGTGAAGCTGCCTCCCCGTCCACCTCTCCGAGGCCCTGAGGACATAGAGCCTTCACCGGGGGTGTTCAACAACATGCTTCATCGGCTTGCGCAGCAGCCACTGTGCAAGAAGAATCTACACCAGCCCCTGATGATGCTTCCTTGGTGGTCCCTTCATCCCCTCTTCCGTCCAGTGATGAAGACAACTCTGACGACCAGGATACACTAACAGATGACATACGCTTTGGCTTTGTGGCCAGAAGCACCAAGAAGAGGAAACTCCCCAGCACCCACAGCGAGCTGGACCAGTCCCTCAGGCATGGGAGCCTTGTCTTCTGCCACACTAGCCCGCACGAGCTGAGGCAGGGAATTCTTGACTATGTCAAGAAGAACCTACCCTCACTCCCCAACTGGATCATCTACTCCAACGAAGATCACGATAGAGCAAGAAACAACCCCCAGCAAATTATCGGAGACATGCTCTGTGGTGAACTCTCTGTTACACGTAAGTAATGCCAAGACTACGTGTAATTCAGCACAACGTCCTCTCCTGGGAAAACCGCAAGTTTGACCTACTTAATACCTACCGACAATATGACCCTGACATAATTCTTATAAGCAGCCATGGACTTAGTGACGAAAAAATACTTAAGATACCCAGTTATCGGGTATACCAGCAAAATTACAGCAATGAACAAAACGACGGAGTAGCCATTGCGGTTAAGTGTCATCTTAACCACAGAGTCGAGGACGATTTCTTATCTGAGACTCTCGCCATAGAGACAGACACACAAGACGGACCTCTCTTTATTGCTACAAGCTACCTACCCCCCGCCGACCCTACTTACCTCATCCTGATTTTCTACACATCCTACACAGACAGATCCCAGTTTTCCTGGTAGGAGACTTGAATGCACGACACACCTACCTGGGCTACCCCACCAACAACCAGGTTGGGAGAGACATTGTAGACTATTTACAATGGCAAACTGCCCTACACATTTGCCCTCACTTCCTTACCTTTTTCAACCCTCAGACTTTGTCTTCACCTGATATTGCTCTGACTAACAGGGCCAACTTTTTCCACCACTCTCTTTTCCCAAGACCATTGATGACTAGTGACCATATACCTGTTATCCTTGACATCTCCATCTCCCCTATTCTAGTTCCCACCCCCCCAACCTTCTCTTTCAGTAGGACAGACTGGGATGCCTTTAAAAACGACGACTCTCTTCAGATGCCAAATCTCCCCGACGTTACCTACTGGTGACATCTATTACCCCTGGAGGAAATTGACGCAGCACTCGAGGACTGGATGACTACTGCAAAGACCATCACCGAACGACATATACCACAGACAACGTTCAGACTTAGGTCGGCTCCAAGGTCTTCCTGAACCACGCAGCTGCTCAGAATACAATTTCAGGCACTGCGGAATAGGGCAGCACTGAGAGGATGATCTCGAGACGACTCCAGGCGGTACAACCAGCTCAAGGCCACACTACAAGACTTACGACAGGTTGAGGCCAGAGAACACTGGGGCAGGAAGTTGGCTAGCCTAGCTGCGAACTACCGTGAACCCAGGAAATTCTGGCGAGAGGTTAAGCATCTCTCAGGACGCACGACCGGACCTGACACATACCTGATAGACCACACAGGCTACAAGCTGTACACCAACAATAACAAGGAATGACTTTTTACCAACATCTGAGACCGCGTGTACAGCGAAAACTATGACAACGACTTTGACGACAACGACCAGGTACTGGATTACATGGCTACTGCCGTGCACAGGACCTACCCATTTGATAACACTGACCCTGCCCGTTTCACTGCGTCTTCTCCTCTGGACTGTCTTATTTCCTCCTGCGAGCTGGCTGCCAGTATAAAACGCGGCAAACTGACCTGCCCAGGGGGAAGTAAGATAAATAAAACTATAATTTCATATGTTCCAGATTCTGCACTTTCCAGACTACAGGCCATTCTCAATGCAGCACTCTTTGCCGGCTACTTCCCAGACGGGTTCAAACAGACCGAGATGCGGATGATACCCAAGGCCAGCTAGCCTCCCAATCAACTGGAGAGCTACCATCCCATCTCCCTTCTCGAGGTTCCTGGGAAAATACTCAAACAGGTTATCAACTCACAGCTATGCACATATCTGGAGACCGGCAACCATCTTCATCCTGCTCAGTACGGGTTTCAGAGAGGTAGAGGCACTGTGCATGCAATTGCACTGGCCACTGAGACCATGGCCCTGCACCAGGCTAATGGGTTCCGCTGTAACCTGGTATTGCGGGACGTGAACAAGGCGTTCGATGTGTATGGCACCTTGGGTTGAGGTACAAAATCCTTCACCTAGGCTTGCCTGCCCCAGTGGAGTGCCTGCTCTGTGATTTTCTTGAAGACAGGCCAGCAAGGATAAAAGTAGGGGGCCATCTTGGCCCAGCCTTCCCCCTTGCCACAGGAGTCCCACAAGGCAGTGTGCTGTCCCCTACCCTCCACAATATTTATACCAGTGACTGCCCTGTTTCAGATGCTGGTATTAATGTACTATACGCAGATGATGTCTCCCAGGTAGTCTTCCACCCAGATCGCTCAAGCCGCATGACAAACGCCCGGACTGGCAGAGAGATCGCCCACATCAACAACTTTGAGAAGGAGTGGAAGATCAGGACCAACTTGACCAAGTTCTCTGTTATCCCGCTTGCCACCAGAACCCCTGCCCCGCTGACTGTTGAAGGAGACGATGTCGGCCTCAGCATGAGGGGCTCCCTCCTCCTCAAGGGGATACACTGGCCATGTGTCCCAGCTGGTGTCAAGAGCAAAATCAGCTCTCACGAAGCTCTATCGCTTCAGGGATTTGGCCACTGGTCTTAAACTCCATCTGATAAAAGCCCTAGTTCTACCTATATTAACTTATCCTCCTGTCCCTTTACACATTCTAAGATAGCTATAAGCAGACTACAGAAGGTCCAGAACAGCGCTCTGAGGTTCGCCTTCGGCACCAGATGGGACGACTTTACCAGCTTGGCATTGCTCCACGAGGCTGTGTCCATCCCAGCCCTCAACGTCCACCTCCACGAGATGGCAGCCAAGGTTTGGCAACAGATGGAGGACGAGGAATGGGACCAGTACCTGGTGCTGAAGACCATGCATGAAGAAGCTCCACAGTGTCAACATGCATGGTTTCCAAGGAGCCTGCTGAGAATTGAAAACAATCCCCCTGAGCCCCAATACAGGTGAAAGTTACCATTCTCTTTTTCATGTCTACCAAGACCTGTATCAACTATTCATTCCAATCCACCACGAACAAATTACTGCCCTTTCCTTTTATCCAACAGAACTTCCAGCCTCTGCCGACCCCTCTCACCACTGGTCCGAGAACGTGTCTGTCCCTTCTGTCCGTGAGCCAACGAGCCAGCACCCGATGGAGGATGTACCGAGGGATCTGCCAGGACCGATAGCGTCTCCGGGCGACAACGATGGCAGGCCCGGTACCGTTCCCCTCAACGTGTTCTCCACCTCAACCCTGCTCCCTGAGTTGTTGGGACGCTGGCCTGCGTCTCAGCAAGGGGTACACACAGCATCCGGGCAAGCCTGCAGAGCTTCCGGAAGCAGGATTGAGCTTCTGAGGCACAACACCCTGGGGAACATACCAGAACCAGAACCCAATGACACCTCCTACCTACCGCGACCTACCAGACAAAGACCACCTACCTGCCGACTCCAAAGTGGCAGGTATCCCCCGAAGAAGACCCCTCCACCAATGAAGAAACTTCTCTGGGTGTTTAACATCCTACACATTAATGACTCAAATGACTTGTGACCCCTTAACATGTCAGCAAGGGTGGTTTTCCCCCGGGAGCTCCGATTTCCACCCAAGGAAACATCCATGCAGCATGGTTCTCTATGTAGTGTATTGTTTCTGTATTTTAAATCCATATGTATATTATATTACCATTACTATGTTAACATAACCTGTAAAACAATGTAACCCTCCAAAACCCCCTGTCTCACAGCAGTATGGGTGGTTTTCCCCTGGGAACTCCGGTTTCCACCCCTTGACCTGAAACATACTGCCCTGTGACCTTCACCACTGAAAAGCAGCAGGCCGGACTGCCCGGCAACTTTCTACTCCTACTGTATTTCTGTATTTCCTCTCTTTTTCTTCCAGTGTACTAGTCACAGTACACTCTCCCCCCCTCCTTTTGTAATCCACCTTTTCTCAATTAACTTTGTAAACTTTGCAGCCATCATTCATCTCCCAGACCTCATCATGTACGGAGCTCCTTCCTGCCTGCTGGCCCCGGGTAGTGCCCTTCTTCCATGGAAGCCTCCCGCTCTCCCCTTCTCCCACTGGCCCTGGATGCCCTTGTTCCATGGAGGCCTCTTGCTCTTCTCTTCCCCAGCTGAGCCAGCAGTCACTGGCCCACACCAGCAGGGCACAAAGTCCCGCTCTTAAACTCCCACCGCCTCGTGCCAGCCAATCATCGTATCCTGCCTCAGCCACCAAGGAGAAGGATGTTGCCTCACAGGTTCTCCCCACTATATCTCCTAAATGCTACAGTTTCCTCAGAGTGAGTACTGACTAACCCCTTTTCCCTTCCAGAGCTTTTTCTGCCACACTGCGTTCATCTAGTTTCCTTGCCAGTAGACTCTCGCCTGCTGGAGCACCAAAAGGCCTCGCCCTATGGTTCAAAGATGGCTTTTCCGCGCCCCCCCAACTGGACCTTAAGATACAGAATACTGACAACTAAACTTCCTACCGACCTCAGTAATACCTTCTTCAGCAAGACACAGGTACCACACACAAAATGTTTCGTGTCCGGACCTTACGTTATCGTTGGCCTTGCCAGCGATGCCGACCGCGACGCACATACTTCTCCAACGGCAACTGATAACCTCAAATTCCTAAGCCTTGAGCTCGTAGAGTCTCAAGAGCAAATATCTGCCTGGACCATTCTTGCCCGACAATGCGATGAATATCTTCTAAAATGACAACCGAAGACCTTTGTGCTGAAATTCAAGACAAGAACAAAGTGACAATCGATGACATTCATGTTATCCCAAGGGTACACATGATCAGGATCCGCTTCCAGACACGACAACAAGCCAACCACATCAAAGACAAAGGCATCAAAGCTGTTAGTATGTGTTTCGGCTGAATCATCACGCAATGAGTGTGCAGCGAGTGTGTCGGCCGTGACGTCACGCAGCGTGTGTCAGCCGTGACGTCACACCACTGGTGGTGGCGGCGTGCAGCGAGGCGGACAGGACTGGTTCAGTCATTTGTGTACAGCCGGTGAGTGAGGGTGCTAACAAAAGCATTTTCCCAAATCATCCCCTCATACAATATAAACATCAAAGATGGCTTTTCCGCACTCCCCCGACTGGACCTTAAGATACAGAATACTAACAACTAAACTTCCTACCGACATCAGTAATACCTTCTTTAGCAAGACACAGGTACCACACACAAAATGTTTCGTGTCCGGACCTTACGTTATCGTTGGCCTTGCCAGCGATGCCGACCGCGACGCACATACTTCTCCAACGGCAACTGATAACCTCAAATTCCTAAGCCTTGAGCTCGTAGAGTCTCAAGAGCAAATATCTGCCTGGACCATTCTTGCCCGACAATGCGATGAATATCTTCTAAAAAAGACAACTGAAGACCTTCGCGCTGAAATTCAAGACAAGAACAACGTGACAATCGATGACATTCATGTTATCCCAAGGGTACACATGATCAGGATCCGCTTCCAGACACGACAACAAGCCGACCACATCAAAGACAAAGGCATCAAAGCATTTTCCCAAATCATCCCCTCATACAACATAAACATCAAGGAGTATCACCCTGTGGTGACTCAGTGCTACAAATGCTACCAATTCAGTCACCGCACAAACCAATGCAAGGAAACAGTGGAATCATGCTCCAAGTGTGCCATAAAAGACCATAACTATAAACAATGCCAATCAAATACTCTAAAATGTATCAACTGCAACGGAGATCACACGGCAATATCCTTCAAATGCCCCAACAAAAAGACAGCACAACAGCAACAAAACTCAAAGACACCACTAGCACCTACACAAACAAATGCCTCATGCAAAAGCCACCACAACAGTCACCCCTGCACCTACCACCACATCATTACAGTCAGACTCCAGCACAGAAAAACAAACTCTCTATGACTTTATTATCAACTACTCCTTCCGTCTCTCCAACGGTGACCTCGAGACTCAGACCGACATCATGAATGACCTCCTAAAAGACAACAATCTCCCTACAGTTAAGATTCCCTCCAATTTCCACCAAAAATACCAAACACTCTTCCAACAAAACAACACTGAAGACACACACGAACAAATATCTACTGCCGTCACCACTCCCACACAAACACCTTCAAACAACACAAGCACTGATTAGGTCCCAGCTGCTGGGATATCTCAAACCCCAGACTCCTCCCCATCTGGCTCAGCTGCTACTCCCCCATCTACTGCAACCCACATGACAACCAACACGCGACCTCCTCCCTCTGCTCGACCCATTTCACCCCGACCAACAAGGACAGCAACAAGGATTAAGAAAACTTAAAGCATGATCACAATCATCCAACTAAACTGTCGTGACTTCTGGAACAACAGGCACCTTTTTTCAGAAGCCATTCATTCCATCGATCCAGACATTGTTCTCCTCAATCACACAGGTTTACCACACAACCCTATAAGATTATATGGCTACAATACACGTCACACAAGGGGTACCCAAGATGATGGTGAAAACGACTCCGCTTCCTTGGTCCTGACTTCCCTACCTGCTTCACCCATAATGGAACTGGCAGACCCGACCTCATCCTCTCAAACCACCTATCCCTTCCCTTCCATCACCACATATCCCACAGCCCTCTCTGTGGATCAGACCACGTTCCCCTTATCCTCAAAATATCCTCCAACCCCATTTCCATCCCTTCCTTACTAATCTCTGACTATCGCTCCACCAACTGGGAAGAGTTCAGAAACACACTAGCGGACACACATCAGCCAACACAGCTCGAAGGCAAACACTAAACAGAAATACACAAAGCCTTAGAGCAATTACACACAGACATTGTTACAACAGCGAATAGACACATACCAAAAGAACACCACAGACTTCACATAGATTTCAGACCATCAATACGCACACAAAGACTTATGATCTGCTATAGAACGCAATTCCAAAGAAACATCAACAACCACATACCCATATAGAGACCTCCACATTCTTCGGACACACATCATAAACAGTCTACTGGATGACTACAACGCCCACTGGAGGAACCTAATCTCCTGCATGGACGGAGCCTGCTGCCGCAACCCCACCCAGTTCTGGCAATCGGTGCACAGGCTGAGAGGTTGCCAGCATGAAAGATTCGAGTACCTCTTGGTGGACAATGTGCGCATCTCAGAACCACACCAGGTAGCCAGTGTCTTCAAAACACACTGGCAAAATACCTTCAAACCTCACCCTCTCCCCCTACACAGCCCAGTGTAACACACATAAACATCACAGCTAACACACCCAACATGCGACCACACAACGCAATCCTCCCAACAAGATTAAACCCTCGACACTTTCTCACCACACCCGTTGAGGAGGAGGATGTCTCCTGGCTGCTCAGGCACACACCGCGGCGTGCGCCTGGCCCCTCAGGCATCACCTGGTCTATCACAAAGAATCTTCCCCCCGAGGTAATTAAAAGCTTAACAGACATTTGTAACATTTGCCTTGCTTCTGGGTACTTCCCCACATTATTCAAAGTTTCCAACATCATTTTAATCCCCAAGCCCGGAAAAAACCTCCACCTTCCGGAAAATTACCGTCCCATAAGCTTGTTGGATATACTTGCTAAAACATTTGAACGTGTCATCAATCAATGTTCCTCAAGAGTAATGGATTGCTGTCACCCAAGCAATTCAGTTTCCAAAGCAATGCTTCCACGGAGGACGCCCTCAATAGCATCATAGCATACATAGAAAATAATTCTCCCCACTTCACTTAGTCACCAAAGACATTCAGAAAGCTTTTGACACAGTTTGGCACACTGGTTTAATATACAAAATTTGCAATAACTTTCATCTACCACTCATCACTCAAAAGTTGCTGTGCAGTTTTCTGGCAGAGAGGCAAACCAGAATTCGCCACATGGGCAACTTTTCAGCCTTTTCAATCCCCAAGCAGGTGTCCCCCAAGGATCCATGCTCTCCCCAACCCTCTACAATATGTACACAGCAGATCTGCCCTCTCTGACCTACAATGACTCACTAACCATCCAATATGCTGATGATGTCACACAACTAGCCCATGCCAGAAATTTAGACAGACTCACTGACAAAATTCAGGATGAGATGACAGCAACAAGCTTATGAGAACTCAAATGGTGCATTCACACCCACCCTGAAAAATCAAAGGTCACCTACTTTCATATAAAAAACTCACGCCGAGGACCACGCCAAATTTCTCTATATAGAATACTCCAAAACCCAATCCCTCTCCAAATCAGCTCCACTAATAAGGTCCTCGGCCTCAACATTGATAACTACCTGAGATTTAACCACCACATAATGCAAAAAGTATCCATAGCCGCTGGTGCCTTGAGCAGCCTGGAGAGGTTTCGCGACAGAAAAACTAAAACAAAACTCCACCTCTACAAAGCCTTCATCCTCACTCTCTTAACTTACTGCCCACTTGCCCTTTCTCTAGCCGCTCCCACTAACATCTCCAAACTACAAAAGATCCAGAATTCACTCAGCATCCATCACCTCACATATTTTTCTCATCCTATACCATCGATTATCAAAGCTCTATCAAGAGAGAAAATAATACAAGTCCAGAATCAACTCTACTATATATCTTTTATCCCACTTGAAAGATACCAATACTACCACATACCCAACCCCACACATCTCCACACCAGCCACTCGCCACTTGCTACCAAATACCAAAAGTTATTGGTCTGACATCACACAAACTGGTACACTCCTCCACATGTTGTATCCCTCTTCTTTAAAACTTAACTGTATTTCCTCAATTTTGTTTCAGTCAAACACAATAATTCAGGATTTTTTCCTTCAAATAATCTTTTTACTTCCAAAAAACTTGAGATCAATCCATCTATATTAATATACACTGCCATTAGATTTCTTTCTTTCTCAAATCTAGTTTTTATATTTACAATTGTGTTTCTTGGGCTCTCTCCTCTTTTCTCTAAATGTACCATTTCTTTAATCTCGTATTAATCACTCTCCAATAGATTTCCTTTATCTCGATCTGTTCTCTTCTAATTTTTTTTCCCTTGGCTTCTCTCCTTAATTTTTTTTCCTTCTCCCTCTCTTCATCATTCACGTCACACTTTATACCAACATTTTTGTATTCTTCTATTTCTGAAAGCTTCCCAATCCTTGCCAATATCTCCTCAGTTGCCACTTTAGATCTCATCCTTACATTTAATGGTCTCTTCTCTTTCTTACATTTCCCAAGCCTAAATCTTCTATTTCTTGTTTTAGACAATCCCCATCATCCTGAACTATTGTTACAATCACTCTCACCATCTCCCTCTCTTTCTTTTCTCTGGTAATCTTGATTATATTTTTTTCTCCTTCAACCCATAAATAATCAAGGACTTCTTCCTCTCTACCATGTCACAAACCAATCCCTCTTTTTTATATAACCTGTATCACTGTATCCTTGGTTTTTTCTTGGATTTGCTTCTCAATCACTTTCTTTAAGGAAATTTATTCTTCTTTTTCCTGTTTTCACACTTTTTCTTTAAATCTCCATTTTCCTTGCTAGGCTTTTCCTGCATCTTAAATACATCACCCATCATCCACTTCAAAAATCTTATCTCTTTTCATTTTGTTCAGTCTCCCTTCATAATCTGGTTGTTCCTCAAATCCCAAGAAATCACCTTCATCAGAATTCATCCTTAGCTTAGCTCCCACATTTGCTGGTGATTTATAATCCATAATTCTCTTTGTTTTGCACTTTTGCTTACAGGTTTTGTCTGCAAGTCCGGGTCTGTATGTTTATATCCTCGGGACGATACCCCCCTCTCCTCTTTAGTATAATTCCTTCATTAAATTACATCAACGTACCTATTTATTTGGAGACAAAACCCCTGAGCACCAAATCTCCCCCTGCAAACTAGAATCTAGGCTTATATTCTCCTCTAGCCAGCCACTAGCAAGAGCTTCCTTGATCACATCCTTCATCCATGAATGTGTATGTCATTCTAAAGGATGGAGGAGTATCTCTTTTTCCTTACCTCCAGATTTTCTAGCTAAGATGCAATATCCTTGTTACGAGTCCTTGGTTTGAGTTTTCAATTCCTGCTCTTACAGAGTTTGTTGAGAATAGAAAGGAAAATGCTGTTCTTGGCCAAGTCAGGATAATTCGTGAGTACCTTCGGCGGGCTATGGATTATCATCCTTCCTAGTTGCGGCTTTTCGTAACTGTTTCACCCACATACACTCTTTACGTGGATTTGCCCAGTGATTCAGAGGACCATTAATGATATTTCATGGGAAGTGTTACATTATCAATGTAACTTCTCGTGAAGTTCATACAGTGGCTACTACTGCCTTGTTCAGTAAGTTTAAAAATTTGGCTTTAATTGTTAAGGCTGGTATCTGGGGTTGGGGTTACATGCCAAACGTTGCATCATTTTATCTCTGAGATGCAATTCAAAAGTATCATCTTATACACTAGAAACAAAACAAACCATTAACCTTGTGGTGAACATTAACCCTTAAACGGCAACGTGACTCCATGTGGAGTCACGACCTCCTGGTTTTGAAAAGCGCGCTATTTTTTCACTCCCGCTTTGCTACAAGGCCTTGTGCGAGAGATTCGAGCGTCAGTGTGTCATCAGACTATGAGGGAGACGGACGCGCTCCGCGCTGGAGTTGCTCCTTCTATTGTAAGTAATGGCTGTGACGCCAGGTGGACCCACACTGTCCGTTTGTGTAATAAAATAAATTTTAGGGGCGTATATTGTTTACATTGTTTATATGCCTGTATATGTGATATACAGGGCCTTATTACCTGGGCCTAGTGCTAAATATGTTCTGTCGGACTTGATAAGAGTCCTGATATATATTTTTTTCTCGTTCAACAAGCGTGTAATAGTTATTACTATTTTTTCCCCCGGTATCTTTCACAGGTAAAGTTGACATGGCGCATCCATGTGGATTGTCTGATGAAAATATACAGCAGCTGTTGACTGAGACTACTATAGATCTGATTGGTGACCTAACACTCACTGAAGTCTATGAACCAGCCACAGGTGATCCTCATGGCGGTGACGGCGCCCCAACATCTCAGTCACCCTCAGCCAGCCAGGACTCTTCACCTGAAGATTGTCCTGACGTAGTGATTGATGTGGAAACATCAACTATGAGAGCACATGCGACTCCACAGAAATGCCCCCGACAGTCTGAGAAGAAAATAATTGAATGCACAGAACATTCAATTCAGGGTTTCTCACCAATGGCATCTGTTGTTGCAGGTTATTATTTTGATTATTTTGATTGTTTATGTTGATTGTTGCAGGTTATTATTTTGATTATTATTTAGGTTATTATTTTGATTATTATTTTGATTATTTTGATTAATAATTGAATGCACAGAGCATTCAATTCAGCGTTTCTCACCAATGGCATCTGTTGTTGCAGGCTCATCACCACCTGTTGCAGGTCCCTCAGGCCTCAACACTTCACGCGGCGCTGCCAAACGGAAATTGCTTCCTCTAATGTCAACACCCTTACCTAATAAGCGAGCTCGAGTAACATATGATGAGGATTCAAGTCCTGATGACAACTCTGATTCAGATTATGGACCACCATCTGAGTTGGACACGGATGACACCCTTTCAGACTTAGGCTACGAACCACCACGTTCACCTGACACTGCCCAAGACTCTTCAACCAGCATCACTCAGGACTCTACGGCCAGTGGGAGTCAGGATGGTCATGTTGCCAGCCCTACTGCAGTGAACATTGTTCATGTGCCTCAAAACTCACGCTGTGCTCGTGACAAAACTTACTGGTCAAGAACACCTCTGAGGTCAATACCCCTACAACCTTCAACTCAATATAATCCTGGCCTTGCAACACCAGAAGCCAAAGCAGCAGCAATCCCACTGGATTTCTTTGATCTTTTCTTTGACGCCGATATGCTAAATGAAATCGTTCACTACACCAACATCATGATAGAAAAAGAAAAAAGAGGCTTTGCTAAAGATGATCAGAGCGTAAGTAAGACATCAGTCACTGAAATAAGGGCATATATTGGTGTTCTTATTCAGGCAGGAGCCAAACAAGACAATCATCGTACTGTTGAGGAAATGTTCAGTAACCAGCATGGAGCTCCACTGTACCGAGCTGTTCTAAGTGCAAGACGCTTCAACTTTTTATTGCGTTGTCTCCGCTTCGATGACACTACTGACCCCGTGGAGCGAGATGCAAGGAAAAGAGCTGACAAGTTTACTCTGTTTAGGAATACTTTTGAAAAGTTTGTGAAAAACTGTAAAAAACACTATACGCCAGGAGGCAAAATGACAGTAGATGAACAGCTGTTGGCCTTTCGAGGTCACTGTCCTTTTCAGATGTACATGCCAAACAAACCAGCAAAATATGGGATAAAGATTGTCATGGCATGTGATGCCGAAAACGCCTACATGTTCAATGCTGTAACATATTTAGGCAAGGAAAAGAAACAGGACAACAAGGCAAAACAAGGTAATGTTGCAAAAAAACTAACAATGACAGTGTTGGACCCCTACCTAGATGCTGGAAGAAACGTGACAGTTGACAACTGGTTCACCACACTCCCTTTGGCGAACGAGCTTTACCGACGCAAGACTACACTCGTTGGGACAATACGGAAGAAAGGATATGTGCCAGAATGGATGCTTGCCAAGAAGAAAGACAGAGCAATCAACACCAGTGCTTTCTTATTCCAGAATAATGCTACGCTGCTCTCATACAAAGCGAAAATGAACAAAATTGTATTGCTGCTCTCATCCTATCACCATGAGCCAGAAATAGGAAGCAATGGGACACCAGAGATGATTAACTTCTACAACAAAACCAAAGGAGGTGTTGATACAATGGACCAAATGTGTGCCCGCTACTCAACCAGCCGCAGGACACGAAGATGGCCACTGTGCATGTTTTATGGCCTCATAAACATTGCTGTCACAAATGCCTTCATCTTATACAAACAATCTGGGAAAGCAACTACTCGTAGTGATAAGTTTCGCCGGTTGTTCATGCACCAACTTGCCATGGAAATGGCAAAACCATGGGCTTTGAAGAGGCTGGAGAATCCTAAACTCAGCAGAACACTAGTGACAACTATCAAAAGCTGCTTCAACATTGTTGAAGTTCAAGTCCTACAGCCTACACCACCATCAGGCAAGAAGAGGTGCCATATTTGCCCTTGGAAAACTGCAAGCAAATGTAGAACAGTTTGCACAAGGTGCCATAAGGTAGTCTGTCAGCAGCACTACAGGATCTACTGCACAGACTGCCAATACATGTAAATAAATGTTTGTACTCGTACATTACAGGGAAATAACTTTGTATTGTGATCATAGATAATTTTGCTGGTGTGCATATTGTTTATTTACTTGTTTATTTATAAAAATTATATAGAAATTTTAATTTTTTTTGTTATCTCTATGGAATATTCAGGTA
>CM035188.1:13881238-13900076 GCA_020233015.1 Callinectes sapidus | reverse complement strand
GGCTGCTGCAACTCAAGGCTACTGTCACCAACTGAAGTCTTGACTTTTATTTTTATTTTTTTATCCATGTGCCTCACCCATGAGCACTCCAGGACCCTCACTTTTACCCCCCCTCCTCCCCGTCTCTCTCTCTCTCTCTCTCTCTCTCTCTCTCTCTCTCTCTCTCTCTCTCTCTCTCTCTCTCTCTCTCCGGGAAGAAGGCATGCCTTTACTCCTCAAGGATCTAGCTTTTTTTTATTTAAACAATCTGGGCTTTTATGGGAATTTATGGACTAAAGGATACCACCGAATGGAGATCTCCTATCTGAAAACTTGGGGACCGTTACCCCGAGTGGACGCCAATCTCTACTCAGACTGTAGTCAGGATTCGAACCCATGCGCTCGGGGATCCCACCAAGAGCCTCGGAGCGCAAGTGGTTCCACTGTATATACCTGCTGGTTTCTCCAGATAACCATACAGTATACCATCGTCACCACAGTGCACTTCATATTAAACTATTCATTTGTTTGGCTCACAGTGAGGCGGACACAGGATTGATTTTAGCCTTATCTTCACCGCGGTTCATTTGGCCACAGATTTCACCCCGTAGATACACTCACCCACCAATTATGAATGAAAGTACATGTTGACAGTACTATTAGCTTTGCACGGCCCTCAAGCTTTCGTAGCTGAACGAGTGGCTCACTTTACAGCCATCTGAAGCCGACATCTTTTTGAGGACCTTGAAGTACATTTTAGTCAGTGGAGGAACTACAGACAAAAAAAAGAAGAAGGAAAAAAAAAAAGGATGACGACAGTTACTTGTCCTTGTCGGTCGCATTACCGGAATTGAGGAACACTTAAGGAGATCCTGCTGTGAATGCGGACAGGAAGGATTTAGAATAATATACTCATAATAACATCTTTCCACCCCCCCCCCCTCCCCCCCGTCGCCTTCCTGCAGTGGATGAACGGTTGGTGAGATCTTACGGTGAATTGTGGGGAGGATGGAATTAAGAGAAAAATATATACATTATAATACATTTCCATTCTTCACTATCGCCTTATAATACAGGAAGGGAAGTTTTGAGTTGAAAGAAGATGGATGGGATAGGCGTTTGATAGCCACTAGTTATCCTCCTGTAATACAAGAGAAAATTATGCAAGAGAGAGAGAGAGAGAGAGAGAGAGAGAGAGAGAGAGAGAGAGAGAGAGAGAGAGAGAGAGAGAGGAGCGGAGAGGAGAGTGAGAGGAGCGAGGGAGAGGGGAGAAGAGAGGGTGCAGCAGAGAGAGAGACGGATGAGAGACGAGAGTATGGAGCGAGAGGCGAGAGGAGGAGAGAGAGAGAGAACACTTCCCCATCAGTCACCAAGAGAAGAACGCTGAGTAAGAAAATATCCAAGGCAGAAAAGAAAGAAAAAAAGAAAAAGAGCACAAGTATACTAACATTGATCCATCACAAGAGAGCAATGCTATGTGGGACGTTTCGAAACCTTGATGTACAGTAGAGTGACGTAAGGTAACGGTGAGGTGTGTGTGGGTTGCGTTGTTGAGAGAACGCTGGAATAGTCCCTAACGGCATCGCGGTGTGCAGGTCCAGGCCGCTCTATACATGGGTCCCTGCTGGCATGTCAGGAAAAAAAAACCGTCCATCATGCTCATTCTTCCCTGTACATCAACCTCCCGACATGGCAGAAAAACCCCTATGCTCACTCTTTCCTGTGCTTCAACCTTTCGTCATGTCAGATAAACGTTCACCATGCTCATTCTTCCCTGTACATCAACCTCCCGACATGTCAGAAAAACCCCTATGCTCACTCTTCCCTGTACATCAACCTCTCGTCATTCCAGAAAAACCCCTATGCTCACTCTTCCCTGTACATCAACCTCTCGTCACCTGCACACCCTCCAGCTATAGGGCAAGTAGTCCCCGCCCCTCGCTACTCTTCACCATATATTCTGAAACGCTGCGCATATTCACCCTCATAATTTTCAAAGGTCACGAAGATATATTGGTTTTTCAAGAGTGCGCTTCTCCTGCTACTAATGTAGAAGTCTCGTTAATATCTCATTAGAAACATAAAAGAAAAAAAAAACAGCCTTAAAAACTAGACTAGAGGCTCTCGAATAATAATGGAGTTGCGAAATGTTTCTGAATAAGGTTCTTACCGGTGTCGCCGTGTGTAGCGGTACTAGCTGACTGAATGTGACGTGACAGTGGTTTTATATTAGCGTTGCGTGTCTATAAACTCTCAGTACATACAGTTATTACATGCAATAAATATTAGGCGAATGCACTTTTCTCATCCCTTAAGTAGGAGTGCAAATAGAAATTTTGAGTGGCCATCCTCGAGTGGGACGAATCCCAGGAAAAAGCCACTTGTGTTTGTCCCCCGCATGGTGACAGCGATCCCAGGAAATGGACGAACGAGCGATGAAAGTCATGGAAAAGTATTAAAACAAACACACACACACACACACACACACACACACACACACACACACACACACACACACACACACACACACACACACACACACACACACACACACACACACACATGTAAACTTAAAAAGGCAGAATAAAGAATTTCACTTCACACTAAGGGAAATTCATGTTCAATGTAGTATTATTTCGTGATGTTGCCTTAATGTGAGGATGTCTATGTAAAGCTGAGAACATAAGGGTTCGTGACTGCATCATACGGTGCCTAACATTTATTCGATGGTCGTGGTTAGGTTGTCTTTGAATGTACAAATAAAAAGTGAAGCCACTGCTGTGAGTACATGGTTGAGATAAAACAGGTGAAGAGTACCTCTGAAGGTAGTCGTAAGTGTCACTCCTTTTATAACACTACTCAGCGCTGTCAACCAATACCTTTTGCTTTTTTTTTTTTTTTTTTTTTGACAATCTCGTAAGCATATGGCGGCTGTCTAGTGATAAAAAAACAACCTGCAACACCACAAACCGCTTTATGTGACCAACTAAACCATTTTATGTCACCACACCAATAACGGGTTCCGAGCCTTAGGCCAAGAATAATCTCCTAAACAAATAAACACTCGTATAGAATAAAAGGAGCAGATGAATAAAAAGGGAAACAGCACTAGCGGTTCCTTCAGCAAATAGCTCCAGGGGCGGTGTGGTGGACGCGCCAGGTACGACCCGGCGCGAGTTTCGTCTTGGGCTCAGGTTGATAATGCTGCCTCATGCCGGCTGAGAAACAGAGGAGCGTGGAACATCACTTCCCAGTAATCTCCCATTGTTCCCTCGGGCAATCACATCAATGAGAGATGAAAATACGATATTCCTCTGCGGTTTGAATTTTTTTCGTGAAATACAAAGAAAACTTATTTGCGATCATAACAGCGCATGAAATGTTGCGAATTATTCGTTACATTTCTTTTTTCCGATATAGATTTGTTCAAACAAGCAAAGTTTTTAGAGCATATAGCGGTATTGTAAGTTATGTTTCCTGTTGCCAGTCTTTTTTCTTATTCCAACAGTGCAAAAAGAGGTCAAAGGTGATAAGTAATTCTTGTGTTGATAATGCGTTTTTTGTACAGCGCTTGGGCATGTGCGCAGCGAGGCAGCCCATGAGAACTTATTAAGAAGTAACTTGTTCGCTTTGCATTGGTCCTTTTTAGTTCATCTGCGTTATTTGGATACACTGAATTTTTATTACTGGTCGCTTTTAAAAACTTTCTATGGTTTTTATTCAGCATAATTTTAAGACAAATGTACAATCATTATCATCATTGTTATGAGTATTGGCAGTAGTAGTAGTAGTAGTAGTAGTAGTAGTAGTAGTAGTAGTAGTAGTAGTAGTAGTGATAGTAGTAGTACTAGTAGTAGTAGTAGTAGTAGTAGTAGTAGTAGTAGTAGTAGTAGTAGGAAGTGCAGTACCATTGTTCATCTTCCTATTTTACCTCCTCCTCTTCCTTTTCCACTTACTTTCACGTACTCGTCAATATTACGAAATGGAGAGGTACATTATTATCACTAAACGTCTACCGGAAATCCCCTCAAGGAAAATCTCCCTGTTTACTATGACGCTTCGCTTTACCCTTCCCTCTCTCTCCACCCTATTGTGAGCATTGTGGGGGATAGCCAAGGACATGCGTTCCTTAGAGGCATACAGTCACTCCAACGCGGAACAAAGGAGTGTTTGAAAGGGGAAGTAGAAGAAGAACTGGTAGGCATCAAACAGCTCTTCGTCCTTCCTTGACCTTGCGTGATACATCACTGCGTATAACCTCGCTCCCCACCTCTCTCTCTCTCTCTCCCTCTCTCTCTCTCTCTCTCTCTCTCTCTCTCTCTCTCTCTCTCTCTCTGCAAATGCGTGGGTGTGTGAATGGTTGCGTGTGCAAATCAAATTGTGTGTGTGTGTGTGTGTGTGTGTGTGTGTGTTTGTTTACCTTTAGGCGTTGTGGATGACGGGGTGCCATTTCCTCGTGCCAGTCACACCCGCTCGCCAGTGTTTGCCACATCGCCGAAAGGCCGTGGTGGAAAGAATGCATTGCACATTCTCCCCAAACAATTTTTTTTTTCTAGCTATCGATCTCCACACGTCACGCGACACATTACCGAAAAGTATCTATTTTTCCTTCCAAAAACAAAACGAAGTCATTGCAAGAAAAATGTGAACAACGTATGATGTGATTATCTCAGGAACAATAGGACATTACTGGTGGTGTGACGTTCGGCGCCTGCACGTCCCAGCATGAGGCAGCATAATCAGCTTCCTTGAATGACTGCATGATACAAATGTATTACGAGAGGTCAATGCTTTGTACATCTATGGAACACTATATCTAAGATCTCAGAATTTCCAATAATAGTATATTAGAGTAATAATTATGTAATCCATTAAAGATTTCCGTTTTTGTAGTTAATTAATGTATATGTGCCTCATCTATTAATATAACTACAGTATTCATTCCATGTGTAAATACTGGGTTAATTTGTGTTTCTCATAAATAAGTTTTTTTTTTTCGGTAATTAATGTTGTTACATTTCAATATTGCATTCCATTTTATTATTATTTCGTATACTGTTCGAAAACAACCGAACCCTGAACGTGACGGTACCATGCCTTGCCAATTTCTCATTCAAGCGGAGAGGAAGTCAGCTTAACCAGTCAAACACTGCACTCTCACGATAACTTTGGCAACCAACCCATATAATATACGTAGTCCGCCACTGTGCAAGCAGTACGCTTTAGGAATGTTTATCAGTGATATATACAGACAGCATTTATTATTAATTTTTTTGTAACTCAAAACTGATTATGCTCAGGTACGCGGTATTCCACTGTGTTACCTGTATAATTTATAGGGATACGTTTTTCCTTGTGTATACCAGTAGTAGTAGTAGTAGTAGTAGTAGTAGTAATAAATACTCCGGCATGCACGTTCAGAGGCAAAGTTGACGGAGTGAGGCGATGTAAGTTTCAGTCACCGTGACTAAGTCTGTATAGAGAACTTAAATAAGGAAGCGGAAGATGTTGGAGTCTTCAAGGATGTTTTTCTGAATCTAATGATATCTTGAGTAGAAAGTGAAAGTTATTTGTGTTTCCAAGGCAGTTTTACATGAATTAATGTTACATGAGCAAGATTTATGCGTTGTCAGTTGGAAAAACACCCATGAGGAACTGATCAATCTTTTCTCTAGCCTTTTATAATGATCCTTACCAAATTTCAAAGCCTTTCAGATCTGGCCTTGGATTCAATGATGGAAATTTGAACCTGTAGCAGCACAATTTTACAGTTGCTTCTTAGTGATTTTTTTTTTTTTTTTTTTTTTTTTTAGTTTATTTTCACACCTTTATTCTTGTTGTGTGTTTATGCATCACCGCCTTTCGCTCAGTGTAGTTTTTTTTTTTTTTTACCATTACTAATCCGCTCCTTATTTGTTAATGCAGGTTGTGTGTGTGTGTGTGTGTGTGTGTGTGTGTGTGTGTGTGTGTGTGTGTGTGTGTGTGTGTGTGTGTAATTCACTGTCGCGGTCGCCTGCTGGTTACCCAGCCAGCCTTTACCTGACACACGGATAAAAGGTAGCCCTGCGTTGCCTTACTGAGAATTATGGAAATGCAGAGATAGTGATTCCAGGCCCTTAACTTTTCTTGTCTTATTCTATAGTGAAAGGAAGAAATAAGGAGAAAAGAAAAAGACAGTGTGCATGACAAAAAGGAGAAAGTTCAATCTTCATAGAAAGAAAGATAGAGGAAAAGAATAGACACAATGGCCATGAGGTGAGGCGCTGAAGAACATAAGAACATAAGAAAATGAGGGAAGCTGCAAGAGGCCGTCTGACCTATTCGAGGCAGTCCCTGTGTGAACATCTCTGCCTAATTTCACACGCAAACAAAAGACAAAAAGGGAGCGAGTTCGATCCTCGTACGCTGTATTTGCTTGGTCAGAGAAGTGGGGTCCTAACCCTGGCCCACTAGAACCAGCGAGTGATGTACTGCTGCACCGCACCGCCATGTTCAAGACTCTTCCAGTTCCAGATAATCCTTTTGGCCTCTTTCCTTCAGGGACTGTAACTTAAGAAAGCCTTTTCTTTAAGTTTTGTAGCTCTTGGTCAGTATTCCACATAACAAAAAAGAAATCTCAGCTTCCCTTGCTCACTTGGAAGAACGTTTGATGAAAGGTACGTAATGTATTAGCTTGAGTAGGCAGGATGTAACGTTCAGGTGATGGCAGCATCATGAAGGTATGCGGGCAGCAGCTTCCTCCTGACTGGGGCGTGGGAGCGGTGATGGGGGTGCTGGGCGTGACTCAGCGGAGCAAGTCTGAAAACAAACATTCATGGCTGATCTGAAATTGTTTGATGCCAATGAACATACCGGAGTAGAAAAAACCAGCTGTAATTTCAGAACAAGGCCAACCGCACTCCTCCCCACAATATCCACCTGCTCACCACCACCACCACCACCACCATTATAATGTCAAGCCAGGGACGTCCATTCTCCACCTCCCCTGCCCTTCCTCCTGCAGCCCTTGCCACCCGAAAGCAACATCCGCCGAACAGGGGCCTCCTCCCTTTATAAACTATGTGGCGGTAAGGCATGGGGAGGGGCTCTGGGAAAAGGGAGGCTTACAAAACACGGCAACAACCAGTTGATACTAGCGATGGTCGAGCCTACATGTGGATTTACTGAATGATTGTTGCCTGTGTGTTATTAGACGTTGTGTTGTTGTTGTTGTTGTTGTTGTTGTTGTTGTTGTTGTTGTTGTTGTTGTTGCTGCTGCTGCTGTTGTTGTTATGCGTTGTGTGTTGTTTTGCCATTATTATCATCATCGTCATCAGCGTCAATATCATCTTCATCGCAGTTGCTGTTGTTGTTATTATTATTATTATTATTATTATTATTATTATTATTATTATTATTATTATTACTACTACTACTACTACTACTACTACTACTACTACTACTACTACTACTACTACTACTACTACTACTATTATCATCATCATCATCGTCATCATCATCATCATCATCATCAGTAGTAGTAGTAGTAGTAGTACGTAGTAGTATTTTCCTCTCCTGCTCCTCCTCCTCCTCCTCGTCGTCATCATCACTCTTCCTCTTCATCCATTTCTACCTCCTCATCATCACCATCACTATCTCTCACTCAACTTTCATGAACCGAGTGGTGGTGTGAGAGGCAGTCATTGTGGTGGGCAGGAAGAGAAACCACCAAATACGTAAACAAACTCCTAACGAGTGTCGAATCCCTGGCAGTGCATCACGAGGAAAAATAAATAAATGAAGAAATAAGTAAAATAAAATAAATAAATAAATAAAATAACAGCATTTGGTCTCAGGGTTTGGAAGTGTGTGTGTGTGTGTGTGTGTGTGTGTGTGTGTGTGTGTGTGTGTGTGTGTGTGTGTTCAAGAGACGGAAGCTAAAAGTGAAAGCAACGAAGAGTGAAATCACTAGACAATAGAAATGGAGGCTCATTCAGGACGTGTTAAGATACTGGTGAACAATGAGGCAACAATGGAATTTGGTGTGCACTTCGCTACTCACTGCTATGTTGATGAAGAGAGGCTGTCATATATCAGAGAGAGAGAGAGAGAGAGAGAGAGAGAGAGAGAGAGAGAGAGAGAGAGAGAGAGAGAGAGAGAGAGAGAGAGAGAGAGATTGTCAGTGAAAGAGAAAACGACAATATTTAAGGGGTTCTAGCGCTATTTTGCTTTCTACTACATCTGTGGGACAAATACTGATAAAGACAAGCACTGCACTGTACGTATATGGAATGGTTGACTTGACAATAATGATTTCCACTGGGTGGAGCCCTGTGATGTTGAGGTGATATTACGTTTGTGTTCACTGGATCTGAGGGAATAAAATACAAGAGAATTAGATGTTAATTCGATCTTTGTAGAAGGAAAATTAACTATGGTTGGAGAGGGAAAGCAACTAAAATATGTACTTAGTCACGGAACTCTGCAATCCACGAGGATCAAGGACGTACAATACATCCTTCCTGGGTACCCGTCCTTGCCCGCCACCTCCTTTGCCTTCATGGTGTGTGTGTGTGTGTGTGTGTGTGTGTGTGTGTGTGTGTGTGTGTGTGTGTCTCAGCTTTTCACGTACCCTTATGATCTCTCTTGTATACCACCACTAGGGAGTACGCAGATCCCCGTTTGACCAATACTGCCTTTGAGGACGAATCACTCTGGGGGACGAATTCTCCAGGAATGAACAACCCAGAGGGGAGAGAATCAACCGGGACATTTCATCCGGGAACGAATCACTCCAGAGCAGTACCTTTCAAGCATTTTTGCCCATTTCCCCTTTATTACCATCTTCTACGCCTATGTACTCTTTAATTACTCTTATATTACTACTTTGAAATATAAAAAAGCTGATTTAATGATAAAATGCTTGACAACACACATAGAAGTCGAGGAACACACACACACACACACACACACACACACACACACACACACACACACACACACACACACACACACACAGTGAGTATGAATGTAGGGCACACGTGCGTTACTCGGTGTGGCAAGTTAGCCCTAACACCTTGAGCTTCTTTAGAGCGGGAACTGAATGAAGGAGGGACACCACCACCACCTTTGGCTTTAATTGTATTGAGGACACGACCGTCACGCCTGGACACTCCCACTCTGTCCTATGGTATTTTTTTTATCTTCCAGTATTCCCTCACTGGCCGCCATGATACTGCCTCGTTGCTGCACTGTTTCACCTGACGCTTCTCACGCCGCGTCGCCGTGAATCAGCAGGTGTTGGTAATGACTGATTTCCTTTTCTATCTTCATCTCCGTTTGCAGCATCAATGGCCATGTTCCCATTCCTGACGATACAAGCGAGGTCTCTGGGGATCACGGAGAAGGAGCTGGGCATTGTGTACGCATTCACGCCCGCCATCACCATCATCGGGCCGCCCCTCACCGGCATGATAGCAGACAAGATCGGGAATTTCAAGGTGGGACACTCATGTTTTTGTCCTCTTCCTTATAGTTTCCAGCATTTTTTTCCACCTGTCCAGTTTTTCGGTGTGAATGAGATTTTTTTTATTGTTGAAGTCTTTGATGTTGAAGTTTTGAGTTTTCTGTTGAAGAGATACTCGCATTGTCTCATGGATTAGATTATTATCTTTTATATAAAGGGGGAAGCTGTCCAAGGGTAACACAAGGCAATAAAAAAAAACCCACTAATTTGCGGTTAATTAAATTTCAAAAATCTCTGAAAACTCAAAGTAATTAACGCTTTAAAGCACTGTAATCGTTCCGGGTATAATTGTTCTGATGTAACACAGCTGCACGAGTGGTGGCGAGCCAGTGTCTTGGGAAACAGGTTCGTTATCTTTCCTTGGAGCTGAAGCGACCTTGCCTCAGCCTCCAGTCTCTGTGGTTAGCGTCCGGTTGGCTGCTCACCTTCAAGGACGAAAAAAATGTGAACCCAACTGCTTTAAGATGCGATGTTGGACTTCTTCTTAGATATACCTCCCTAGCAACAGAATGACTTGGGAACACACACACACACACACACACACACACACACACACACACACACACACACACACACACATTCATTTTCAGTAATCTTGTGTGCCATTCTAGTTTCATAAGTTCACTCTGTCTTTCACTGTTCGCAGAAGAACAAAAACTCACTAATGTGTTTGTAACTTTAGTTGTGGCTGTCCATTTCGTGAAAGTTGAAACGTTTAACAAGGTTTTGTATTCAATTAAAAATACAAACTCTCAGATTAACCACATTTTTATTTTTCAATTAACAACAACAGCTTTCTAAAGCCTAATATTTAATACAGTTTGATCTTGCTTAGTATGAAGCACTTTTATGTGTTTGTGTTTGACGGGCCAGCTATGTGCATCCTGAGTTGTATCACTGGGATAACGTAACGGGAAAGAAAAGACATAACCATTGTGCTATCAGGTATCGTTGATGCATCTAAAAACTACGAGTATATGAGTGAAATATGCAATATTATCACCTTTATATATATGTAGGATGATACAAATGTCCTGATATATTAAGGTGTTCCTGAGCTTGACGCTGGCGGCGAGTGGCGGTGCCGCCATCGTGTTTTCCGCCGTGCCCGTGGCGCGCCGCTCCCACACCCTGCCAGAATCGCTGCCCCTTACCCTCTCCCTCGTGGGTGACGGTCCGGCCACTCTCTCCGTTCCTCCGCCGCTGCAGTGTGACTACTTGCCTCTCCTCGACAACCTCACCATCACTATCGCCAACTGCAGCCTCTGTGACCCCAGCAGGTGCGTGAGTCACGGAGTCATTTTCTCTGCCATATGCCACGAGGTGTTTGGAAGTATGAGATTAAAATAGCATATTTCCCTTCTTCGCGTTCTGAAGTATGTTGGAGGGTGGTTGCGTCCCCGAAGGACCGAGTGTGTGCGTGGGTCAGCAAGTGGAGGCTCCGGGAGAAGTTGAGGTAGAGGTGGTCTTCGCCACGCCCCACACCAACGCTTCCAATGCCACGATGCTGGAGGTGATCCACTGGAGCGACACAGCGTTCCCACCCCAGGTGACTCCAGCCACTTCCTGGCCCTGAAGGTCAGAGAAAGTAGTCATATAATACTTATTTGAAACAACTTTTAAAGAGTAACATATAATACGAAGACTATCAGAATGAATATTGATGCTGGAAATTAGTTTCAATTTTTGCCTTCAGACAGGTGGCGAAGTGGGGGAGTGCGCCATAGCCTGCTCCGCCGCAGGTGCTCGCGTTGATCTGTGCTCCAACACTGTCTCCGTGGAGGTGATTGACCCCATGCTGACCTTTTGGTGCTACCTCCTTGTCCGCGTGCTGAACGGCTTCACCCTGGGTGAGGAATACTAACTTTGAGTGGATGGTATACTATACAGTACGTACACCATCGTCATGAACACACACAGGAACAAGCAAGCAACAGCTGCATCTAGTATTGATAATACATGTGGTATTAATTTCCGAAGATGTTATAACTTATTGCTGCTCGATCTTTTCGTAGTTTATTCTTCCGCATGACACATGTCTTCTAGCCGCCAGCTTCACGTTGTTCGACGGGGCCGCCATGGCCATCCTGAAGGAGCACAGGGGCGACTATGGCCTGCAGCGTCTCTACGGGAATCTTGGTGCCATCTTTCTCACTCCGATCTCCGGCCTACTCATCGATCGCTCCTCCGAAGAGAACGGAGACCAAGACTACAGGTGGGATGTGCGACACTGAACTGTGTGATGTCGCTTGCTATATTGAATGTTAAGAGTAAATGAGCGCGCGCGCGCGCGCACACACACACACACACACACACACACACACACACACACACACACACACACACACACCATTTTATAATAGCTCAAGTCACACATGCTTGCTCTCCTGGGTGGCGCAGGCCGGCCTTCTACCTGTACTGCGCCCTGAAGGTGGTGGGGGCAGTAGTCATCCTCTTCCTGAACCTAGATTTCCGGAAGCCCTCCAACAAAGTGCTAAAAGATTTCCGTGGACTTCTTAAGAAGCCAGAGATCCTCGCTTTCCTTGTCGTCATGCTCATCTCAGGTAAGAGTGACGGTGTGAAAGAGAGAATCCACTTTCTTCTCCCACTCATCATAATCACCACCACCATCATCATTATCGTCATCACAACATATCACAGCAAAGCCCCAGAGGATGCAGGTGCTCATCTTCAGCATGCCACGTAATTGCTTCAGTTTCTACCACTTCAGCAGGTTTTCTAGTCACATTCCTCCCTCTACCTCTCCCCTCCCCTCTCCTCCCCCTTTCCTCCCTCCCGCCCACACATCACACGTGGTATTGTTGGCTGTGCGTTAATCTTTTGCTCCATCTGTTAGCAACTTAGTAAACTATCATGCTCTACCACTGGACAGGTTTGGTTAGTTCCATGTTGAATGATAACCGTATTGTCGTTACTACCATGAGCTATATTGTGCAGATTATCTGGTCTTTTGCAGCCTCCTTATTTGGTATCCTGATGCTATTATATATACATATATATATATATATATATATATATATATATATATATATATATATATATATATATATATATATATATATATTCCTGCTGTTATTTTGTTGGTGGTCTTATTTTTTCTAAGTATGCTTTTTGATAATCGAATGAGTTTTTTTTAATCAAAGTTAATTCATTATGATACGTATGGTGTGTTTACTATTCATTTACATTTTGTGCAGTCTGTACTTATTTGTATCATCTATGCAGGGATATGCTTCGGCGTGCTGGACACCTTCCTGTTCTGGCTACTGCAGGACCTAGGTGCCAAGAAGTACCTCATGGGCATTACGGTGACAGTGGGCAGCCTTGCAGGGATACCTATCTTGGTCGCCTCAGGGTCCATCTTTGAAAGGCTCGGCCTCGCCAACACTATTATTCTTGGATTTGCCTTCTACGTCTTTCGGATGTTGGGTGAGTGGCAGGACTTGTCTTGGTGGTCATGTTTTGAGGAAGATTTGGCGGGTGAACTGCAGGTAACCGTAGTTTGTCAGTTGATGGTTAAAGGTATATGTTCTCATTACTGACCAGCACACTTACCTTTAGTTAAGCCACCGTGGTCGTTAAATGATTCTTCTGGAGTGGCAGGTTACGAGTATTAGCACCTTCACTACATTATCACTGGTATGAACTGCATCACTCTACTCACCCGTCCATTAAATGACCCTTCTGACGCAGGCTACTCCTTCATCACCAACCCGTGGTGGTGCATGCCCTTCGAGGCCCTGGAGTGTTTCACCGTGTCCCTCATGAGTGCCGCCGCCGTATCCTACGCTGCAGACCTGGCCACGCCCGCTACCCTCGCCACCCTGCAGGGAGTGTATGGCGGCCTCTATTATGGAGTGGGTTAGTAGAAATTACATGAAGAAAAACGTTGAAGGTTTAAATTCTTTCTTTTAGCCGATGGCTCATAAAGGAAAGAGGGTTGAGGTTTTATTAATTTTTCTTTCTACTAATTGGGTGATAGAGGAATTTTTCTTCTCAGCTGATGACTGATAGAGGAAAAGGATTGAAGGTTTAAATTGTTTCTTTTAGCTGATGACTCATAGAGGAAAAGGATAAAGTTTTAAGATTTGCTTTCTTTCTGATAATAGAGTGATACAGGAAAATGGTTTAAAGTTTCTTTTTCGGCTGATGATCGATAAAAGAGAAGAATTGAAGGTTTGAATTTTCTTCCAGTTTAATTAGAAAGGCGTGAAAACTTGTGTGTTGTTTAAACCATCCCCCTTTTTTTATGCATTTGCTCCTAACCATTAACCACGGGGACATTACCTCTCGTTTTACAGCCATTTCCAAATATTAGACTAGGTAGAAATTGAAAAATATATTCTTTTTAATCACTTTCTTCTTACTGTTTACAACGATTTCATACCGTGCTTTTAAATGTATGAATTGTTGCATATCTCAGTAAAATGGTTACAAACAAGGTGACCCTCTCACGTTGTTCTGGACTGCTTGTTAATCTTATCAGCTAAGAGGAGGGAAGAGAAATGGATATGTAGTTTAGAATAATGTCTTTCTTATGAGGAACTTCTGGACTGCATTATTTTTTTTATTCTCAGCTGATGGAAAGGAATTGATTAGTTTGTGTTTATATTCTTCCCTTTTCTACTTCCTTTTCTTTATGTGTGTGTGTGTGTGTGTGTGTGTGTGTGAAAACATCTTACAACATTGTGCTGAAACTAACCATCTACTTTACATGCTGGCATATCACTTGTGTCCTGTGTGTGTGTGTGTGTGTGTGTGTGTGTGTGTGTGTGTGTGTGTGTGTGTGTGTGTGTGTGTGTGTGTGTGTTTACAGCTTTCTTAAATCTTGCCCTTAATATCATTCATATATGAAAAATAACAATGCTTTTAATTTTAGATTTGCTGTGAAGAGTCACTTTCTTTTTTATTTACACCACGTGAAAAAGAAAACACCAATGCATTTTTCGTAAGCATTAATTCACATCAGAAATAATATTGGGTGACCTTTACCATAAACAGAATCTCAGTGGTTTCACATTAAGGTGGTCCTGATGCAGATGGAGTCTCGTTTGGTCTCACAGCTGCTGGACTTCAATAGTAATGTGGCTACTTGTCGCAGGTCGAGGTCTGGGAAGCCTTGTGGGCGGGTTCCTGATTGGTCCTCTCGGGGTCCGCAACACATTCAGGATCATGGCCCTCGTGTGTGCCGTCACCTGCATCGTGTACTTCATCCTCAACCGTCTGTTCTTCGTCAAGGCGCAGGAGGAAAGGAAACTCAAAGCAGAGAAAGAGAAAAAGGACGAAAAGGAGGCTGTTACAGACGAGCGAGGCACTGACAAGGAGCTCGGTAACGTGGTGGAGAACGGTAGAAAGAAAGACACCAAAGATAATGTTACTGTGATATCAGAGGAGAAGGTAAACAAAGCGGACGATTCTGCAGGACAAGGACAGCTAAACAATGCCTTCGAGAAAACTGAGTGAGCCAGAGGCGTGACGAAGACCTGTGGAGTCAAGAGTGATTTGGTAACAGAAGACGAGCACAGTGAAAGTAACCCACAAGTTTGATCTTACATTCTGTTCAGAGCCTTGTAAATGTGATACTATTTTAATGAGCTGATGTGCGTGAAAAGTACATTAAGACATGCAGACAAGAAGGCATATTTTCCGAGAAGTTAATATCGTATAGTTGCACTTGTTCATCTAATATTTGTACTTATGGCAGCAAACACTTTGTCAAAGGAATAGTTATCAGAATGAGATAGTAATTTTTTTTAAATGGCATAGCTTTGTAAACTTTGCACTATTCATTATCACGAGACAGCACTCAGAACAAACACATCCTTGCAAGGAAGCGCCACAACACTGAATAACTATTTTCGTCCCCCTGGTCGTCTGTGGCGGATCACTCTCCTCGTGCAGAGATGGAAGGTCTCCCAAATTGCCCTCATCAGCCTACCTATCTTCCTCAGATGCTGTTGTCCCTTGTGGTCAGTTACTGACCAAACCTGAAAAAAAAAAAGAGAAATCTTCCTTTACCAAGTCTACTTGCCCCAGTTCTCTCAGTTCTCTCCATTGCCTGCATAATTTTAGTTTGAACAAGATTTGCCTATTCTCTTAGAGTAATGAAAAGCCACACCTGGATGTGCCAAGGAGAAAGCTGTATCAATAACAAGCGTTGTCTGAATGTCTTCTGGTACAGTTTGGTGCTGCTGCCATTTTTAGTGACACTGAAGTTGTATATACGTAAGAGGATATTTAAGAGTAGCACGAAGTGTAGTATGTGAAGAACAAGGAATGTGAAGGAAGGAATGCTCCGCATTGCATTTCTATTTGTAAAAGAATTTTCATAAACTTCAATGAGTGGAGAGCTCCACTACGAGGACAAGCTGAAGGTTTCACGTCGATCTCATCTACAACCTCCTTGCCTCCTTGCCTCGTGTTTCCAATGCAAACCTCTTCTAGCCTAGTGTTTATACAGAGGCACCAGTGATGGGTGGTGGTTACATGAGTGAAGTTAGTAAAGACCATACACCACTTTTGCCTTCGTTCAGTTTACAAAATCTTGAGATTCTCATATGTATGGAATACACTTCGTAAAGAAATAAGACATTTATTAGAAATATATAGAAAATCATCATCCATCTCCTTTCTCCTCTTCCTGGTTTCCTCCACAACAACACCCTTAGTTGTACATAGCTACGGGTAAATTCTAGTTAGGGAAAAAGACAACTACATAATTTTTATATATGATAAGGAAAGACAATAAAGTGTGACTGCAGATATTATGCAGCTACATCCTCTTGTTTTGTTTACACTTTCTTGCGGATGGAAAACAGACATTGCAGATAAGTGATACGTGGAATGCTGACGTAAGTTAATTTGGCACTGCTGATGACTACCAAAATAAGTAAGTGTAACGGAATTCTGCTATCTATCTTCATGTGTACTTATTTCATCAGTTCGATAGTGTTTTGTGTCATGGAGGTCAAAGGACAATATATCCTTCACAGCAGTGGTTCTTAACCTGGGTTCGATCGAACCCCAGGGGTTCGGTGAGTCAGTTTCAGGGGTTCGGTGGTTTGGCTCACCCCACTCGTATGATTCGTGAAGTCACGCTCTGCTTGGCCATCATTGGCTGCAGCTGATCACGCCACATCGCTTAGCCTTGATATCTGAGCTGCTGGCAACTCACTCCACTCAGTATGCATGGTACAGTTTGTGCACTAATACAGTATATATATAGTAATTATAGTTAAATACATAGGTTTTGAATTTGAAGGAAAAAAAGCATATTTTATTTTTCCAACTATGAAGGGTTCAATGAATGCATGTATGGAACTTGTGGGGTTCAGAACCTCCAACAAGGTTAAGAACCACTGCTTCACAGTTACTTGCTTCTGCCACTGACTCCAATCTCTCCGTGTCCTCCACGCACCTCCGCCATGACCAAGGATATTATAATTAAGGATAAAGTGAGGAAAATGTTGATGCCATCAGTTGACACCAGAGGGCAGCAACAGTCGAGATTAGTGAAGAGGAGGGGGACCCCAGGCTAGCTGTTGACGCCACACAACGGCAACCAAGGATTCTAAGGACAGGCCGTGAATAATATCATACCTTGGAGGAAAGATCGTGGCGCCACAGTGGCCACTGACGGAACTAAAGATAGAAAATGGAACCCATTTTTCTGTTTCACAAGGGATGGCTATATTGTTTTGCTTAATTTTTCGCCCTGCTTTTCTTATATATTTAGCCATATATTCACTCATTCATAAGTACATTGATTTTTCGCCCAGCTTTTATTATATATTTAGTCGTATATTCACTCATTCATTGGTACATTGATACATATACATATTGATTAATTAATATATTTTATTGTGTAATATTGGTTACATAAAGTCAATACCCATAATGACTAGATTAATTCTGAAACTGTAAACAGAACTTTAATGCCTCCTATGCGGTGTGTAGTGTGTGATGTGGTTTCAGCCCTACCTGAAGATCGGTCTATAAGCTCTGAGCTCGCTTTTTAGGGTAAAAGGTTGGCTGGGTAACCAGCAGGCGACCACGACAGTCGGCCGGTTTCTTAAACATTCGGGATACTAAACAGTAACCGGAATCCCGAAGAGTGGATTTCTTAAACGCACTCCCGCCCGAAACTTGGGGAAGGAAGCCAGTCCTCCGAAACGAAGGGTTTGGGGCGAGAAATGTTCGGGAGCCAGACACCTCCCGAAAGCATCTAGTAGTAGATGTATTTCGTCCTCGCAACGCTGGCTACACCTTCCTTCCTCCCTGGAACATCCACCATGGCCTGTATATTGTGTTTATTTGTTATAGAATAAAATGTAATAAAGTTCTTTACCATGAGAAAGGCATAGGAACGAAAGGTAAACACTAGTGATGAATGGGAGTTCCCCCCAAAAAAACTCTTTCACTTATCTGAATTACATGTCCTGACTTCCAAATCCCGATTAATAATTTCATTTGCTGAAGGAGGATTGTTGAATTTTGTGGTTATGTTTACCAATGGTGTTTGGCTAGGGTAGGCATATCTCTTACCGTGCCATGCTTGTTATTCTGGTAAAAATGCAGTTGTTTCCCGTCTCACATTATTGTTGAAGAAATTTTGGTAAGTTTTTACAAGTACATCATAACCCCCTCCTCCTAACAAGCCTGGGAAATGGTGAGTGAGAATGAGGGGTTATCTGGTGGGGAGATGAAATTTGTTGGTAAATGTAGTAAAACCCAACCCAACCAAACCAAACCAAACTAAACCAAGCCAAGCCAAGCCAAGCCTATCTAAAAAACGTATACGCAATTGTGTTACTGTTAACTATTGGAATTTGCTGTTTGATTGGTAACATCATATTGTTTATCTCTGATCAAGCTTGCCAGCCGTACGACATGCTCAGGCAGCACCTCCCAGGCAGCACCTCCCGAGAGAGAGAGAGAGAGAGAGAGAGGGGGGGGGGGGGGGGGTGAAAGTGAAAGTGAAAGTGGATGTCATTGAAGAAACTGAAGTCATTTTAGGGGTCACTTTCAAAATTAGTCACCTTATCTTACATTTTCTTATTTTGTAGGATTATTGAGGGTTTTGATGGATAAGTGAGGATAGTAAAAAGTGCAGAATTCAACGGACTATCATGGCATACTATCTGATTTGTGTTTCGCCCTATAGTTACTTAGATATTTGTTAAAAAGTTGTACCTTTATCTTTCTGAATGGCGTCAAGACGTTATTTCATTACCATCAATTATCTCTTTTACTTCACTATCCACAAACTATTATCGGATAGTCGTGATAGTAAAAGATAGATAATTCAATGGACTATGATGGTGTACTATCAGA
>CM035188.1:13850091-13876354 GCA_020233015.1 Callinectes sapidus | reverse complement strand
GCGCTACTTATCTATCCCAAGACTGGCTGAACAATGGACATTAGCCGTGGGATAAACTGCCGGGAACACAAATGAAGTCAGTGACGAGTGAAATAACAGGAGTATTTCTTTTGCAACTCGTTCTGACGGACAGGAAGCGAAGACTCAGGTACACAACAGACCGATGAGAGGATGATAACAATTCCCGCACATGTCATCGGTTTTCACGTGTTTTATTGTTTACTTAATGAGGCATTGTACTGACTGACTAGTGAGAATACTGCTGCTGCTGCTACTACTACTATTACTACTGCTACTACTACTATCTGTCTCTAAGGTTCGTATTCTTAAAGGATTCTGTGCTTCACCTCCACTATTTCAAAAAGGCTGTACGAGTTTTTTTTAGGATTCTTTATAGTGACAAGGTTTCTACATTATTAATTGGAGAAACAATCTTGAAAACCCCGCTAAATATCTCCGTGGCCTTGGAAATTTGTCGTGGTGGGACAGTAGGTTAACTATGAATACGAAGATAAGTGATATTTGTTTCCATGGATGTCACAGAGGGTATACTAATGACACACACACACACACACACACACACACACACACACATCTCCCATCATCACCTGCAGTTTACACTCTACACGAACGAGTAACATCCAATAGCAGTAGAAAGGAAGCAATACATAACAGACTGGCCCAGTTATGCAAGGAGTGGTTTCGTCAAGTTCCTCCTTGTGTAACCCACTCGTTTTTCCTCCGTCCAACCTTTTTTTATGATTACTGGAAAGAGTTCGGATTATAGTGCGCAGTTGAGGATTAAACGTGACAACATATTTGCGAGGTTCTACTGACGGATGAAGTTTCTGGATAAAGATGCATGGGAGAGACAAATGTGGGTGTTTATGGAGGTAGTAGTACTGAAGGAATGCTGCTGAACGTTCCTTTCACCCTGACTCGAGCAAGGTGAGCGGTGTTACTGCAGGTGATATTTCTGAGAGAAGACGCTTTGTGGGGGAGACGAGTATAATCTTATGTAAAAGTAATGATTAAAGGAAAAATATCTCAAGGTTTTTTTTTCCACATTCTGACTTGAACAAGACACGTGGCAACATACAGTGAATGAACGAGATTTCTGAAAGAAGACACGAAGTACTGGAACGCATATTCATATTTATTCTGCCTATTATTTGTCGATTTTATACAGCTTTAGAAACTCATGTGGGGATTAAAATAGTACAGAACGGCCATTAATCTTCTGACCTCCATAGGCCATTCCTAACGTCAATAAGATGGTTTAATCATACCCAAAGCTCGTGGTAAAAATATGTCCCAGTACTGAAGGGATTAATACAAGGAGTGTCACATGTTTCCTCTACATAAAAACACCAATGAGATAGAAGTATACGGAAACTGACTAGCAACGACAATGATCGAGTTTGTTATTCAAAGAGACGAACGCATCATTCAGAAGAGTTGCAATGCGGGAAGATGAGAAGATTAACAATAGCAAATACAGGAAAAGAAGAAAAAAAAAAAAACTGGACGCAGAGCCACATAGGTGAGGTTAGATGCAAAATAATATGCTCTTATGATTACAGTCGTGAAAGAATTGGAGGTTAATCCAAATTAATCTTTCAAGGCCATCCCTGTGAAACATGACGTACTTCTGGTTACATATCAGTGTTAGGTGTTGTTTTATTGATCACATGGTGTTGATCTCTTATATGGATGTGTAAAGATTGCACAAAGTGGGCTAAGTATGCTGGGCAGATTGTAAATGCTGATATGCATCTTGATGTATATTTGTGGTGCTGCTAGTAGAGACGGATAAACAGGAAAAAAAAAAAAAAATGGTGTTCAGGAAGACACCAATACGTAAGTAAAGAGGCAGATAGACATAGCAATTAATGGACATGACAATGCATACACGCACACATGCACACATCCACGCCCATCTTGAAGCAAAAACACTTTCTTGTTCGAATATTTCATTACTAAATATCGAAGTTACCATTCAGTGTAGGTACGCTTGCAGTGCTTTTAAATAAACACAAGATGAACTCCTTCTAGTTTCTTAACATTCGTGTGCATGCGTTCATGTGGACACCCCGCTTCTTTTTCTCTAGTTTGTATGCCTCCGGACCGGCTGCCTCATGTCTCAGTAGGCACGATAGAGGTAGGATCTACGCATATAATCATCTCTCTCTCTCTCTCTCTCTCTCTCTCTCTCTCTCTCTCTCTCTCTCTCTCTCTCTCTCTCTCTCTCTGTGTGTGTGTGTGTGTGTGTGTGTGTGTGTGTGTGTGTGTGTGTGTGTGTGTGTGTGTGTGTAACTTTCAGGCCCTGGATGCTAGCAGAACTTGTTAGCATACTTACAGAGTTGGCGAGGTCAGTAGGTCTGGGTCTGCTCTATGTCGTTTTGCTATGCTTGTCTAAAAATTAATGTTACACAAATGTCTCTGTAACGATTGACGTATACTGGCAACGGTTGATGGTTCTTGACACTGTTCTGTGTTATGGTTGACGCTCTATTTTACCATCATCTCATAAAATTGCGAGATTTGCACGAATTTTCTGCTCTTTCATGAAGAACTGTTATCTAAAGCCAATGACATTGATCATCCATTGAAATGTTTGTCACATGCTCATATTCTGGCCACACGAGTGCATTTTGGGAGCAAACACCGATTTCACAGGGCTTATCAGTACTTTTGAGTTAATACATATCTCATTCTATATGCAATCATTGTTATTTGATAGGATACGGAAACTTGTGATTACATTACGCCTCCATTATGAACCAGAGTAAAGCAGTTTAGCAAGACGAACTTTTTTTGTATGCGCAGGGAGTGAGTGAGGAACTGCGCTTCACCCAGGTGATAGGAGCGGAGGAGCTTCGCCACCCAACGTCCTACAGGGTAACACACTGACTGAGCGAGTGGCCCGCGGTGACTCGGTGAGTGAAGGTAAACTGAACTCGCGGATGAGCGGCAAGGTGGCGGGTCCAGCGAGCTGTGGTAGCAGTGTGAGAGAGAGAGAGAGAGAGAGAGAGAGAGAGAGAGAGAGAGAGAGAGAGAGAGAAAGAGAGAGAGAGAGAGAGATTAGTGCATAATGCCGTACTGGAAACGTAAAGCACCGTGTAGAGTGCATCAATAAAAGCCTGATTACCTGAAACTGAAAATCTCTCTCTCTCTCTCTCTCTCTCTCTCTCTCTCTCTCTCTCTCTCTCTCTCTCTCTCTCTCTCTCTCTCGTCAGTAAATATATAAATGAAATGGGGAGAATCAAGGAAAAAAGTACCGATACATTCATTATATCAGTTATGGCACTGCTTGATGAATACTTGGGACTCAAACTATGAAGTATAGGAATAAGAAGCATACCATCCTCACAGGATTGTTATGGGAACACGTGTGTCTGTGCCCTCCCCCTCCACTGCTGGCATCCCTCTCTATCAGCCTTGTACTCGTTCGCGGCACATAGAGGTGATTTTGGGAAGAGTCACGCACCATGACATACGAGAGATAAACATTTATAACAACAACATTGCGCCATTTAGTATTTGACGCGATGCAACAATCACTGCACCCCACAAGAACTACCATGCTGTAAACATTTACAATTAGAACAGACCCGTTTCGTAGTTGCGATGGGAATGAAGGTGAAAATGATGGGTTCCATCTTTAAAACGCTCAGCTGTGTTGAATACGTCACTCTATCAACTTTTTTTTTTTTTTTTTCAATCTATAAACTCTTCTCAAACAAACTTAAAACTAGTCGTAGTTAGGTGCGAGAGGTGGATGGCCTCAACTGTCTTTCGTTCTCTTGGGTGACATCTTGGTGATAGTTTTGCATCTACTCCCCGCGTATCATAGGAGGGATATATATAGGTAAGTATGTTACTTGAGGAATATTAATGAAAAGTAAGTAAAACCCTTGCTACTAGTCTCGCCACTGCCAGGCCTCCTTGTCTCAGAGAGCCCCATCATATCCACCCTCAGCCTACTGGGCTCATCCAATAAAATGAGGCAATCAGTGACCCTCTGTGAGACTCAGGACATTCCAGGAGCCTACACGCAAAACCCTTCGAAGGTTTACCCCAGGAATGTGCTGTTGGTCCTGAGCAGACCCCTCTGGTACCTTGGCACCCGAGAGATCGGGGCCGTAGCTATAGGCTCGCCCGTGCCCATAGCCCCTACACCAACCTCTTATCTGGCGAGTGTGGATGTTTTTTACAGGGATGGGTTGCAAGCCCCACCCCAACCAGCTCTAAGGTAACGACGTACTTCTCGTGCAATGTGCGCCTGTGTCAATGAAGGGGTGGAGTGCGGGCTGGCAGCGGAAGGGCGGTGTGCACCAGCCGGTAGCACAGACAATAAGGGTGTGGAAGGTCACAGATGGATGTTTACGGTGTGCGGTTCTGCCATGGCAAACCTCTGCCAACATTTTCTTTTTACTTGAATATGGAATGTCCGTTGTATTGTGTTGTCATAGATTTTACTAGTGCGAAGAGACTCATGCGGCAGCAGCGGGAGGGCCGGCTGGTGGGCTGGCCTTGCCGAAGACATTACAAATTTGGGCGTGCCTAGACAGAGCTTGTCATAGGTCAGGATACACAACTTATGTAACTTTTAATAACATCCCACAGCTTCCTCGTCATTGTGATTGTACTCCGGTAATAAGGAGAAAATCCAGCAAAAGTTAACCCTAGAACGATTACCAGTGGTGAAAATCTCCCGAGATTCGAGATGATTCTTGTAACACATACGCCTGTGTGCTCCAGCTTGTCGCGCTCAGTAGCTTCGGGATTTAGTCTTAGTTCGTGTTAGGTATGCGATCCAGCTGTCTCCGTTAGTTTTGGCTCCATGGCCCATTTCCGAAGAAATGCCCTTTTTCTTCTGAGTCTCCCATATAGGTTTTGGCAGAGATAGAGGGATGGGACTCGGCCAGGGCGTGCTCCTACCACCCCAAGATTACTCGCACAGTAGATGGGATGTTTTTTTCTTTTTGCATAATTAATTGATTTTTTTAACCATTTTTCATTACTTTTTGAAAAATAAAAACCAGTCATTTCCTAAACTATTTAAATTTAAAATAGCATAAATAAAAGATAAAGTTATATTTTCATTGTGTATTTTCAAAATAAACGGTTTTTGTTCGTTTATTTTATTTATTCATTTATTTTATTTTTTATTTTGTGTAAAATTCTCCCGGGTTAATTCCACGTTACCAAAATAGAAGGTAATCCTTCCATGGATAATCATGACATAATAACTGGATCTCGTTCAAGAGGCATAAAGCTGAAAGAGAAAGATCTATCATGGCACAACAAAAGTACACACCTCCTACTGTCAAGCCTTGGTGTGAAAGTTTTCACATGTGCTACGCAACTGACTCATCTCCAGTAAGATGCAGTGAAGCCTGCTACACTCTTACCTGGAGCCATAGAGGCTAAGGTGTGCAGAAAGGCTTAGGAATGTCTTGGCTGTCTCCTTAATAGGAACATCAGCCTGGTACATTGAAAGATAGAATATCAATAGTGACGGCGGCAGAAAATTTTGATTTGGGGGTTGAGGAAGAGCTGCAGTAAAATGTGGAGGGGTTTCACTAAATGTCATCGAAGTGAGGTATTGATGGTAAATTGCTACTTTGTATAAGGATCATGGACAATTGTCATTTTGTATGTATATTGGTTGCAATATTGTGGGGTCCAAGGGGGACTTGGCTCATTATTAAGCCCCCCAAAGCCCCCTTGGAGCTGCCACTGAATATTAAACAAATTATGCGTCAAGCATATGGCATCCATTCTGAAATCACTCACAACTGGTGCTCTTCTATGGAGAAAGCTATATGACAGCCACATCTTGTGTTCAGACATTTAATCAAATACTACAAGAGACATTCCAGCCTATAATATATCTTTTCTAGATTCCTTTTAAAGTTATTTCCTTGAAACGAACATTTCAAAAAAGAATTTTATTTTCTTCTTATTTACATAATTTTTGTCATCACAGTAAACCATTAATATATATTAGCAAATGAAAATCTTGTGAAAGAAGTCTTTATGATTATAATCTATCAAATGATATTTGCAAGCGCACGCACACACACACACACACACACACACACACACACATACAGTACCAAAGATGAGAAAAGGAGCTTAATGCCAAAAAAGACAGTGCTGGAAGTGGAAAAAGAGCAACATAAGACGGATGGAAAGAATATTCAATAAGAATCACACTCATTAATTAAACTAAGAAAGAAAAGCTTGGAAGTAACTATCATGGATAACTCATGAGTTATAAATAAACAGATCACTAGAAAAACAAACCACCTAGTAATAGAAAAAGTACTTAATTACCAAAATGATGAAATAGAAAAATTCATCAGTTGAAGGACATGATTTTCCTATGATAAAAGTATCAAGGATATGGTTCCTCCACATAGAAGACAAATGCAATATAATCAGCAACAAGAGGAAAGAAAAAAGGAAGACTAGGACTAGACAAGATTTTGATGAAAGTAAACAGAGAAAATCTACTTGTATGAGACTTGAGTGTTACAAAAGTCCATGAAAGGAAAGTGGAAACAGGTAACTTTGAGCATGGTGAAAACAACAGCTTTTCTTACAGAGGCACAAACTTAAATAAATCTGGACACAATAGCAGATATCAGGGAACTTAAACCAATCTGAAGAATGGCAGCCATGGAGACAAAACATAATGAGCACAGCCCTTTTCCTGTACACTACAAATGAGGTAAAGACACTTAAAACACTTGGGTAAATGTGAAAATGAATATGTAAAGGTCAAGTCAATATGAAGCAATGTCAATCATAAACATGTAAATAAAGACATGCACACATCCATGTCCATATAATAATGTTGGCTCGGATAATCTACCTTCAAGTTTACTTGACCAGAATGGTTTCTAACATTCTGCTCAACAAGGCAAAGGTACATATGTGGTTGCATGTATATATAAAAAATGTCCCTTCATTTCTTTTCATATATACTTTCTTCTACAATAAGAAAAATAAATGAAAATATTTCTTTCCTTCATTTAACTTGTGCAAATCACAGTCACACTATTCACATGAACAATGTGAAAAATGCAATATGTATTACTACTGAAAATAACACCTCACATAGTGATGATATTCTTCTGTACAATAATACTTTAAAAATCTTTATTCTTAAAAAGACATATAATTTAAATAAAAGTAACATATGCCATGTAAAACAACATGAACTTAAAACTAGGTAAAAATATACAAAGTTTTTAAAAATAACCATAAAATCATCAGAACTTTGTTTCATCATTTGAGAATCCTTCATTAATCTTTCCATTATCTTGCGGAATTTCTTTACTAGAATCCTTCTCTGCTTTAATCTCATCAACATATTTATACCTCACAGCCAAGACAGCAAACAGTACCATATCAACAAACATAAGTCCAGCAAAGAGGAAGAACTCCATGCTCTGTAAAAAATACAATTACATTTTTAGCAGAAAGAAACGTTAACATGTGGAGAAAATAAAAAAAAGAAAAAAGCAGTTTGAAAAGATAAGTTGTAGTAAAAATAAATCCTGGCACATACCTGTCGCTTGAAGAACTTCGCCTCGGCAATGATGACGACAATCAGGTTACCAAATGATACGGTGAGTAGCCATGCTGCCTGCAGGACAGACTTCATGGAGGCTGGGGCCTAAAAAGAAACCAAATGTAGCTGATGAAACAAAGAAATGTATGTATGCACCCTATTCCTTACATAGTATTGTTAGTACTGTCTATATAGCATGCAAACGATGTCTCACACACTCCCCATGGGATTTATCACAACACACCATGTGGTTCCATTGTGTTCCTAATATATCTTTCCATAATCTTATATAATTCATTCACATTTACTTGTACTTTCTCAATATGTGTGTGGGGCTTAATCCCTCTCCTTTATACAAAGTCAATTTACCAACACTAAGAGAATATTGAAAAAAATGTTATTATATTACCTGTGTGAAGGAAAATTCAAGGCCTGTAATGGAGAACATGATCTCTGATGCTGTTATGACAAAATACTGTGGGATGAGCCATAGCATGTGCACTGAGTTGGGTTCAGTGACAATAAACAACCCAATATCTTGATACGTTTCCTGTTGGCATAATGAAAAAATGCTCCATTAATACATTACTTTACAGAACTTTGCATTCATGCCAATCAAATATTTTTCAAACAATCAATCTGAATTGTACTTTCATTCTATTGTAAATAAAATTACACAATGAAAACTCACATTTTTCATAGTAAGATTCCTCTGAATTAGGAAGTCATAAACACCACCCAGCTTCACATGAATTCTTCCCAGTAGTTTATCAGCTAAATATATGTCATAACTGGAAAAAATACAATCAGTAATATGTCAATCTTTTATAAACTATATTCAACTTTAAAATTATCAAATGCTTTAGAAATTAACTATCCACACACCAACACAATCACATACACATGAATGCACTTGTGCACACACCTACACACACACCTACACACACACACACACAAACACACACACACACACACACACACACACACACACACACACACATTGTACCTGTCTGGCTCCACTTCCTGATATTCTGTACCAGAGACTATGAAGTCTTCAGTCGAGTTTGTTTTGGTGAAGTTAAACTTATAATCCTCTACATCACCATCCAAGAGTACCTGTGAGTCAATGTTGTCCACTTCTACATTGTAAAGCATCCTGCACAGAATAAAGGTTTATATTAATTTTAGAATTTTAACAAAGTATGGCTTGCTATATCAACACTACCAGTTTTCTCATACAGGTGACAGGTATCACCATCTAGAAAGTATACTAACCTAGGAACACATTACTGATATGCTTGGAGTCATGATAAATAAAATGTTAGTGCTGCTGTGTCTTAGGAGAGAAGATACAGCTAAAATGTTTAGTGTATGGAAAGGCTAGCCAGTAAGTGAAGTGAAGATGAAGTTGAGGTGCATCGTGCAGCAAGGATGAAGAAAATCCTATGACCACTACAAACTAGGCCTTTTGTCCTCTCTGATATGACTACTGATGGCATATATAAGGACATCATTAATCTCATGAGTTCAATGCTAATTGAAATTACTACCATGATAGTTTCACTGTATTGACATCATACTGCTGTACATTTCTCTGCTACAACTGTACATTCTAACACCTTAAGCAGAGCTCCTATATAGAGAAATATATAAGCTACAGCATAGATAAGGTTATACACAATAACCAAAAGTAATATAATGGAAGAGTTTCCTCTGCACACAAGTAAAATCTGCAAGGATTAAACACTTCAAATTTACCTGAGTTTTGGGAGTCCACTATTTGACTTTTCAATATCATCAGGAGGATCAACATTGACCACTATTCCAGTACCATTGGCATCACCAGTAATCAACACAACATGAGCCTGGAAATGAAAACAAAGCAAGAAAATAAGAAAATATATTCCATGATCATAATGCAATAAAATAAATAAAACACAGAAACTTATTTTGAACATCTGGAGACACTCACAAAACAAATAGAATAGCTGACAGTGGCCTTGGTGCATATGTGTGTGTGTGTGTGTGTGTGTGTGTGTGTGTGAAAAGATGTACCACATGGTAGCCACAAATTTGCCAAACTTATGAAATACAATCAAGAGCAATCAAGAGTCATCTAAAAAGACACACTATCCTTCTCTTTCAATATAAGCGTCAATAATTTTACTCAAGATATCTTTTTTTTTTCATTGTTCAAGGATTTTTTGACACAAATAAACATGTGCAATTCAGTCACATTTGCTAATGTATGAACATAAAGTGATGTCTCCTTTCAATAATTTGAGAAATCTTCTAACTATACATTTATTTATTTGCCCCCCAAACAGCAATTCAATCTAAAACACCCAATCCAAAGGAAATTCATATTACTCACCGTCTTTTCTTGAAGAGTTACTTTATATGGATTTGCTATGCCAATGTTTCCACAACTCCCAGTATTGAAATCTATTTGTACTTCAAAGTCATTCAAGAACATTCCATTTTCTGATATGATGGAGATATCCTTACTTTGCTAGAAAAGAACAAAAATTAATACATTAATCTACATGTGTGGATACAACATCGGCAGTTAACATATGAGTTTAATATTCAAAATAGGAGCAAAGTAACTTAAGAAATGTGCAATTCATAAATCTATAGTTGCAAAACAATCCAGGTATGATTCTCTTCAATGTTTCAAATTGGTCAAGCAATTGAAAATATAGTGTTTGCATCCTTTCCATTTACTGAAACATCCAAATGATTTCATCAATACATGGTAAGAACATTGAAGGTTCAAGTTCTTTGGTCTGAGATAATACAGTATGTGTGTAACAGTTTACTTATAAATGTAATTTTGCATAAATGATACTCACATCATATTCATATTGTCTCATTGAGATGATCTCGTTAACCCATGATGGAGTGGCATTGACTGTGCAAGGAAGGGTATTGATGAGGGCTACACGGGAGTGTCCACTATTGATTGCAACAGGATAGGTGCTCTAGGAAAAAACAGAGGAAGAAGAAAAAAAAAAAACTTGCATCAGTTTTAGACAGTATTCAAAATAAGAGAAAAAGAAAACACTATAGTACAAAAAAAAATTATATGAGAGAACAAGGCAGAACATTTTACATTATTCATCCAGCAATGTATAAAGCTGTGATTGTGCATAATTTTGTTACCATTACAAAGTTTCAACAACTATTACCTCAAGCTTTAGTTCCAAAAAGCCAGAGATAAGGAAAGCTACTCCAGCCAAGACACCGCCAGTAAACATCCTTGGTAGTTGTCGCTTCAGTAAGTTACAGTAACCCAACAAAGGATAGACAACTCGGTCAAATAAGGGAATCATTAGGAGGATAAGCAGAGGATTTACCACCTAGGAAGAAAAATTAGAATTAGGTATATGAGATTTATGAGGGATATACAATGTAATATTATCAGAATATTGCACAAATATATGGTATGTTACCATTTAAAAAAGGTGCTTACGGAAGACATGAATAGCACAAAATTCCAAATAACATACCTGCATCTGGTCAGGCTTCAGGATCCAGCTGCCAATGGTGCCATCCATACGAGTCGCCTGGAAGGTCCAACGTGAACCCTGGAAAATGAGACCCATTCTATTGTCAGAGTGTCATTTGTACATTAACTTTCCTTCCATAGCTCTGATCCATCACAGCTTTGCATGATGCAAGGTATTCATAGGGAGAAAAAGATGGATTGCCTTGACGATCTGAAGTAAAGTGAAGCAGGCCAGTGTGCAGTAAACATACAGAACTGATTTTGGTGGATGTGGTGGATACCTGCAAGCAACTAGTGAGCTCACTCCAAGTAGGAGTGTCAAGACTCCCATTCGTAGCATTGCAACTTTGTTCCAAATATTCATTTAGAAAATGAATCCTGTATATCTATCATCTCTCAATCCCAACTCTGGATAAATTTCACAAGACATGAATAGTAAGAGTTAAATTTTAGCATTATTGCAATAATAAGTTAAATTGAAATATTATATTTTATATAGAGAAATATATGTAAAGATGAAGCAAAGAAACAAACCTGCTGATCAAAGAGGGCCCAAAAGAAGGGCAGAGGGATGTACAACACCAGCACCTTCAGCAGCACCTTTACATCAGCTACAAGTTCCTCCCCGTACTTCTCCTTGGCATGATCCAGCCAGTGCTTCTTTCTCACGTGAGTCTTGCGCTTCTTTCGTAATGCTTCCTGAGAAACACATTAAAGCATACATCAAAAAAACTGTAAAAATTAATAATGTACAGGTTTGCCTCTTTTGAACCACTGTAACCAGGTATTAATTCTTATTGGATGCTACTAAAGCTGTGCTTATGTTCTTTTTGAGTTGGTAAGTTAATTTTATATACATACTTTCAAAAGATATACATAATTTCACTTCCTCAAGTAAGCAAGAAAAAAATAGTATCATGGTTTCTAATTGCGAATAAATGGAATATTGAATATCTAAACTATATCCATACATAGATACATATATTACTTATATACATGCTTACATAAACTATATACAATTAGTATAAAAGATAAAAACTGGAACAAAAATATATACCTACCTTAATGCAGCCACTGACTTCCTTTAAAATTGTTCCTTGAGGAGGCACAATCTTATAAAGACGAGCCACATAGCCAAGGACCAAGATCACTATAGGCCATGCAAAGAAACAAACAGAAAAGACACACTTAGTCATGCAATTATAAAACTGCACTCACCTATGGGAGCAGCAATTCAAACATTCATGAGAGTTTTAACATGTCGAACAAAGAAAATTCCAGTGAACTGTAGACTGGAAGTGATAAGAATGGTTTGGTCACCAGTGAGAATGAGCAAGTTTGTGATGATATGGTGAATGTCAAATAGAGAAACTATTGATAGGTGGCTTGGGGGAGTGAGTTCTTCTAGGCAATGTTCTAAACCTGGTATGGGATAAAATCACCATTAATTAATAGGAGAAAAGTATGAGGTAAAGCTCATAGAATGCACTCTTAAGGGATGTTTTTGCTTTGATAATTTGTTTAGTCAGTTATCTCTTCAAACTTACCTCTGCTGAAGGAGAAAAATATAGAATTTCACTCATAAAATGCACTTCTAAGATAAGCAAAATATGCTATGATACAGTTGGAGTCAGTTGTATTAAAAAGATGAAGAAAGTGTTTAAACTTATTTCTGGAAAAGACAAATAAAGAAAAAGCCAGACTTTACTGAATACAAATCAATAATGCAAATTCAATTTAAGAAACTTCCATACTAAACCAAGAAATCTATCAAACAAATGAAACTTTAAAGTGTAATAGATAAAAGGCAATCCACCACCATTATGGATGTGCACCCAAGACTTACCAAACTGCAGTTAACCATTTGGATTATTACACCACCTTCTGGGGGAGACATTTTGTAATTTGAAAGCCCCAAGACGAACACAACTGAAGAATTGACATGAATTGTAAAACATGTAGGAATTAGGCATTTGAGGCACTGTAAAATACTTGAACATGTAGGACTAATAACTTTTTCCAACTGTGCATCAATTAAGGCTAATGAATACTCCTTCTCACAACAAAGTTCCAAAAGCAGCTGCTCTACTACACTACAAAGAATGCACTTCAAAATATGTGTCTTGAGATGAAGGCGGTAAATGAAGTGTTTCGAGCAACATGAAGAGCATACAATGAGTGCAATGCGGTGATCATTGAATTAGTGATGTTACAAATTTCTAAGAAACCATCAGCATAAAATCTTTACACAATAGGTTAACAAGAAACAGTGCTTACAGAGGGCGACAAACATCAGGATTGCAGGTACACCAAAGGCCAGGGAATAACAGTCGTCCCCAAAGCATTGAACGTCATCTCTCAGGATGGGCGTGATGAAGGTGGACAAGAGGGATCCGGCATTGATACTGTTCATAAAATAAAGCAATGCAGTAAAAACAATAAGTTATTATCTTTACAACTCAATTACTCAAGATAGTATTATTGTACTCTTTTATTGAACTGAAATCTGATAGTATACATAATTTTATACACTGTTTTGTAAGATACTTACCTGAAGTAAAAGACAAAGAAGAACTGAGTCAGCTGCTTCTCTTGTTGAGGAAGCACAAATTGATCTCCTCCAAAAGCTGACACACATGGTTTGATGCCACCTGTGCCCAGTGCTATCAGCAACAGCCCCAGGAAGGCTACCACTCTGAATATGAACAAAACACATATTGCATATCTATATAGACGATGGTATGTATAATTGCAAATACAGGTACTTCTCAATTTACGCGGGGGATGCGTTCCTGAAGAGAGGGCACAAAACGAAAATGACATATGGCTACTCAACGAAATATAACATATAAGGGGAAAAAAAAAAAAAAAAAAAAAAAAACTACCTAAATTATACATTTTTGAGGAGGATTTTGGATCCCAAATAAATTAAAAGACGCGTAAAACAAACAAGCGTAAAACAAGAGGTACCTGTACTATAATGATGGTGAATGAATGACTGATACCTAATAATAATAATAATAACAATAATAATAATAATAATAATAATAATAATAATAATAACAATAATAATAATAACAATAATAATAATAATAATAATAATAATAATAATAATAATAATAATAATAATAATAATACATAACAGCAATAATAATATTGATAATAATAACACAAACACCACCAACAACAAAATTAATAATTACAAGATAATAATACATAATAAGAATAAGAATAGGAATTAGAATAAATACATAAGTAATTAAACAAATGCTAACACTGAAAGACCCTAGGTATGCATATTATAAACTTAAACATAACTTACTTTTCTACTGTTAGATCGAAAAATATTGGAGACACAGCAGATATGGAAAGGACAGTATTTCCCAGCACATAGATGATAGATATGTAGAATATAGTCCTGTGGAAGAAATCATGTAAATTAATGGTAAATCATGAGTATAAATCATACACAACGGCACTTCAATTCTAAGGATAAACATCATACTTAAACTCTCTCTTATTCTCCTTTAAAATATAGTCTAGAAACATGAGCTTCAATACTTACTCAAATATACTCTCTACCATAAAGTGCAATTGAAAAAATAACAATGTAAAATGGATTGTAATACATGATCTATGTTGTAATTATGGAGATAATGAAGACCACAAAACGAAAAACAAAAAACATCATGTATACATTTTCACTTTTGTTAAGCATAATTATCTTCAGAAATTTTTTTGCCCAACTACAATTGTTAAATCAATGAAACATACTTGAAGCGGCCAAGCCATGAGTCAGCAATGATGGCACCCAGAATAGGGGTGAAGTAACACATCATCGCCCACACATGGTAGATGACGGTAGATGTATCTTCATCAAATTTCAATTGGTTGTGGAGGTACAGGATGAGGATGGCTGCAAAGGAAAGTTCCATTTGTTGTCACCAAATAGCAAAATCTTCAGGTATTCTTTGGTGTTGGCAAAGTACAGTATTCACAACTAAGTAACCCTTATCCAAAGATTTATGTTATCAACATAAAAGAAAAATATATCACTGCTGATAAATTGCACTCACCTTTCATGCCATAGTACGAGAATCTTTCACAGAATTCATTGCCGACAATGAAGAATACCGACTTCGGATACTTGACTTTCTGTAAAGAACACAAAAAATCAAAAGTTTTTTCAGAATCTTCATTGTATTAGTGAGATGCTTGAACAAGTGTCACCTTCCATCTCGAGGGACATAGGGACATGCACTTACCTCCTCCGTGCTTTGCTCCAGATCACTGTACTTCTTCTCATCATTGCCGAGGAGCTTTGTTGCTGCAAGAGGAGACCAAAATTAGATTGATTAAGGGAACAAAGAAATACTAAGTGTTGGAATTAACAGTTAAAGTTGCAAAACTGAGGCACAGTTGAACTGAAGTACAAATCAAGCAGCAGTAAAAAATCTATTTCAGGAAGCTTCAATCACATAATCTGCAACAAAGCTAGTTAGTGAAACACTTGCATGAATCTTAAGATAAATGATGCAGACACACACACACACACACACACACACACACACACAAAGAGTGGGTCTTTTATGTATTCAACAATTCAGGTTAGGTCATAAAAAACAATAAATAAATATGTAAACAAATAAAGAAACATAAAAAGAGGAGGAAGGAGGAGGAAGTGAGAGGCAGACAGGAGGATCTTACACTCCTTTGTGTTATAGATGCTCCACATTTCCTCTTCTGAATCATCTTCCTCATGATCATTTTCCTCATATTCTGAGGAAGCCAAGTCCCATTCCTCAAATACACCCTCACTCTCCAACAGAGGACGATACATGTGCTTGGACCAACACAGGGACACAGACAGACATAAGGAGTTAATTGAAACAAGAAAAAGGCCACATACAAGGAAAGAAGAGATGCAAACTGAGACAGAAGGGAATGTGCTTATAATTTGTTGTGTGAGGCAAGTCGATTTCAGTGGATGAGTAAAGCAGGGAAGGTATGTAGGAAAACACGATTCATTGATTAGGGTAATCAAACTGAAAGGAAGCAAACAAAATCTATTTTATGTGATAACTTGTCAACTATATCTAATACTACATACAGTAAGTGATTAGGTTTGGAAGAGATCTGACAAGAAGAGAAAGTTTGCACAGACAATGAGAAACAGTGTTATCCAATGTGTAATTTACTGTCACTTCTTTTCAATGGTGTGGTAACAGGAGTTCAGATTTATTCTTAATAAGGTGATACATCTCATTATATTTATGAACAATCACAATGTTATAAAATGTTAATGAATCATATCAAAACAAGTTCTCAGTTCATCTTATTGGAAGTCCATTCCTCATTAATCATCAGTGATATAATGAGAGAGAGAGAGAGAGAGAGAGAGAGAGAGAGAGAGAGAGAGAGAGAGAGAGAGAGAGAGAGAGAGAGAGAGAGAGAGAGAGAGATAGAGGCAGTGAGTATGGAGAACTGGTTAACACAGCAGGCAGGGGGGCTTTAGCTAACAGGTGGCAAGTTGTCAGTGGCAGTGAGTAAGCTTAGCATGAAGGAAGAAGGTAAAAAAGAGGGTTAGTGTCCCTGGGTGGTCATGATCTGGCAGGGAGCGGGGCGATGGATTCAGGGAGGATGAGACACTGTACAGAGAAGAAAGATCAGCATGGACTACACATACATCTAATCATATATGGGATAATAAAAATTGCATCACTTAATTTCCTATATAAGTTATTACACATGCTTTCAGGCTGATGTATAGCACTTGGGAGAAGGAGTTCAAATACTGGCCATGATCTGAGGTTAGGAGAGGCATCCACTGAGGTCAACAGTTATCAAATGTAAAAATCAAAGTTCATCATTATGAACTCATTATTTTGGCCCTGATTCATTAAGGGAACGAGAATGTACTTACATGTCAAATAAAGCTTCATTTCCTTAACTGCCCAGAGAGTATAAGTAACAGATAGAGAAGCAGTGACGGTCTCAAAAGGAAGTACCTCGATTATATAGAAATAGTAGTGTAAGTAGTAGTAGAAGTAGAAGTGGAGGTAAAGTAGCATCAAAATTCAATAAAGAATCTATTCCCACTCTCTCTCTCTCTCTCTCTCTCTCTCTCTCTCTCTCTCTCTCTCTCTCTCTCTCTCTCTCTTATATATATATATATATATATATATATATATATATATATATATATATATATATATATATATACACACACACACACACACACACACATAATATTATATTCCACGTGTCACGGCAGAAGCAACAGCTGGTATTCGCACTTGCAAGAGACAGTCTTCGTGACGGATAATAACGGTTATAAACGTAGACTTATTAGTAACTACTGTTGATCACATATTGAGAGAGAGAGAGAGAGAGAGAGAGAGAGAGAGAGAGAGAGAGAGAGAGAGAGAGAGAGAGAGAGAGAGAGAGAGGGAGAGAGACTTACCATCATTCACTATATAAGAATGACGAATCATGACGATGACAACTAACTTCAATCTCACTCCTTCCCGGACTCTTCACCACCTGGCGGCTGCGCTTACTGACGACGACAAGTGTAGTACAACACCTGCACACCACTTCATATTACCACACACCCACACACACACGACGAGCGCTCATAGGAACTCCGCCAACTCACAAAACACGAATAATTAGCAGGAACATAATGATAAAGCGTTTCCGATCCGCGCCGTAAATAGTCAAAACCACGAGTGGTTGTAATCCATATACAAGAACTGACTTCCTATAAATCCACTCTGAAGGCCACGTTTTCCAGTGCAGGAAGCGGAGAAATGCGCCAGAAGGTTACGTGTTAGTGGATAATAAAGTGGCGGGATGTGCGTGGATATTGTTCATATATTGGCGTTCAAATTAGTGTTTATGTTGTACACTGCTTACACCAGCCCAAGGATAATATCCTAGAATCCTTGCACCAGCCTGACCGCTGTTCAACGCCACACTGTCCCACCATCGCCCAGAGAACGAGAGGGAATATCGTTGCCAGCGTTTTATAAATTACAGCTGTCATTTCACACTTGGACTATTCATAAACACTTGACAGAGAGAGAGAGAGAGAGAGAGAGAGAGAGAGAGAGAGAGAGAGAGAGAGAGTGTGTGTGTGTGTGTTAAGACCACCGAAATCATAAGTTGCTGATGATATTTTCATAACTGAGTTCGCAAATAAATTATAATAAGCGGCAGATTATGAGAGAGAGAGAGAGAGAGAGAGAGAGAGAGAGAGAGAGAGAGAGAGAGAGAGAGAGAGAGAGCAGGTTCGAAGAATATATACACAGATCATTTAGATATACCAAACCGCTAATGAAAATAAATACTAAGATATATCAAAGTATGTGAACATATCCAAGACAGAAAATAACCATCAATCTAGCTAATAAAAGCAGCAAAATAAAGGAGTGCAACACTAACTTTATCTCTGGAGACCTAAAGTACATTCCACTACAGGCTATTAAAAAGACAGTCGAGATAAGACACATGTCCGTATACAGAAACACTTTGCTCTTACCACCACTATTATTTTCCAAGGCCACAGAAACGAGGTTTTCAAGAATGTTTCTCCAGTTAATAAATGTAGAAATCTTATCACTCTGCTTCTAGAACGCCGAAAAAAAATCCCATTAAAATTCCTGTAAATTTAAATACTCGTAAAACCTTTTGAAATAGTGGAGGTGAAGCAAAGAAGGGTTTGAGAACACAGGCCAGAGACGCTTTCAAATATCTGTTACGTTACAATTTCGGAAGTAACTTACTAAAGAAAATACAATGACAGTATTTCCTAGAATATTCTGTGGGGTGTTTCGGAGCTCCAGCGTATTGCTTGTGGAAATATTACCATTAACAAGCGGGCTGGATTGGTAACATAACCTATATAAATCCCTCTTATTGATGCAGATTCACGAACTGCCCCCCCCCCCCCCTTCTCTCTCTCTCTCTCTCTCTCTCTCTCTCTCTCTCTCTCTCTCTCTCGCACCATTTTAGAAACAATGCACGTAAGAATTCAGGCAGTATACAGACGTGTCAGTGGTAACACAATGTCTGCATTTATCAAAAGGAAATATCGTAACGGTTCATCATCATTTCGAGACAACATTACAATTTCAAGCTTACGCAATTTCCCTTCATTAAACACTCACTCCACCGATAAGCAGCTGAGTGGTCCTCATGCGTGAGTAGGTATGAGTAGGTGTAGTGTACGAGATGCTGATCTTTAACACTGCACCGGCTTTGTTATCTTTAATTATTACACAGAAACTCGCTCGAAGAAACGCACTAATGTCGTTTATCTTATCGAGGCGACAGAAATATTATACCCATTACGCTTACCGTGTCTGCTCGTCAGCTGTTAAAATATCACCCACTGAATGTTATGTAATGGAAGTTATGATGTGCGAAATTGATTGCCATCAGATTGAATGAATATGATATAAACTAAATACGTACATTACTCTAAAAGCATCACTAAATCTGTGAATGATATATGGCGTGACGCTGTGTGTGTGTGTGTGTGTGTGTGTGTGTGTGTGTGTGTGTATTTCTACCTTTTTTTTTCTTCCAAGTTGATGATGCTCGTGGGCTCATCGATTTTTGATATACTTTTATCTTGCAGTTAATATATATGTACAAAATATCGTATCCTTGTCTAAAGATTCGAAAGCTAAAATATTAGTAATAACAGAGAAAACACATCAAAACAGCAACAACAACAACAGCAACAACAACAACAACAACAACAACAACAATGATGATGACACTAAACCTATATCAAAAGCTTCACATCTGCTGATATCTTGCGTCTATCTCATGTTGCCGCGACTGGGGGATAATCTGAGGACTTGACTTTAATGGTACAATAAAACGATCAGAAAACTTCACTTTTGTATTCTTGCCACGACACACACACACACACACACACACACACACACACACATTTACCTTTGGGCTGTGGCACCACCTGAGTCTCCGGCACCCCCCCGTTCGCCTCCTGCTGCTCCTCTGTGTTAGGCGGCATGGTTCACCCCTCTCGGCCTAACACCCTTCGCTCTCTTTCTCGTGCCTCGCCAATAGTCCAAAAATGTCCCAAGTTTACCGTAAGAGAAAAGGTTACGAAACGCAATAACGGGGCGTCAGTAGCGTTTGATGTGCTCAGTGTCGTGGCGCAGAGGTGAGTGTGTGAGGCAGGCAGAACGGGTGTTAATTAAGAGCTTGGCGGTCAAGACGGGCACCTTATCTCAGTGTCCCGACGTTGCGGTTGTGATGATGAAATGTTCCTATCACATGGCGGCATTAAGGAACCAATTTAGCGGCGGTGAAGTGGATAGTTTAATCCCCCACAAACCAGATCAGGGCTTACAGGGAAGCTTAGTTGTGTTTGGTATGCTGAGAACCCACTAACCACAACACGAGTGTACACGTACGTCACAGCACTTGTGCGCACATACGATATGATTACAAAGTCTTTAAATCATTATTTTCACGAACTAATACCCCAAGTACACCATAATTCATTTATCTTTATCCCTTTTTTTCTCTCTTTCTTTTTTTTTACTAAGCCCATTTTACTTTTATCAGTGAAAAGGTATTTGTTCCTTCTCCATGGAAGAGATCGGCAGTCCTTATTCTCAAACACACTGCTTCATCATCACAACTATTATCAGGAACCCCCAAAATATTAACTAGGTTTTTAGATGTTTCTACCGTTAATAATGTACAAATCTTGTTAATCGGTCACCAGAACTGTAAAAATACAACCACAATTTCTAAATGGTATATCGAGGTACAGTTAATAGCTATTTTTCAATTTCCTATTTTTCAATTTTATACCAATAGGTTTTCACAATGACCGCAGAAAATTGCCGGAAATATGGTCCAATGTCAGCACTACAATGTTCTTCGGTGGCAAAGTGATTGTGACAGATTTGATGACAAAAGGAACAATGCTCACACACTGTTAACTATGAATAGACTAAACGCTGCCTTTTCGGATATCATTTATTTCCTTCTGCAATGATTACCCACTTTATATATATATATATATATATATATATATATATATATATATATATATATATATATATATATATTGTTGATGTTTAGATGTTTTGTCGGCCATATTATTACTATTACCCCCTCCTCTTCAGTTCCATAACTAAACATTCCAGACACAGCCACACTAGTGTATGGTAGTTGTATAATGGTTGCCTTTCTTTTTTTCTTTTTTTCTTTTTATCCAAAGTCACATTACCCTACGTCACCAGATTTTTCCACTCGCACGCACGCACGCTTGTACGCGCGCCCGCGCACACACACACACACACACACACACACACACACACACACACACACACACACACACACACACACACACACACACACACACACACCCACACACACACACACACACACACACACACACACACACACAATTTCGTCAACAATTAATATTATTTTTCCTCACCATCGCTGACAGTCCTTGAATACTTTCCTCAAAGCTGTTACAAATCTAATTTCGCATGTTCATTTTTGTCATTTGAAGTGCATAATAACCACGTATCCCTTTAACTGTTCTATAAATTCTTAACACATCTACATACAATACCATTCATTGACTTGCAAGTTCACTTCTCGCTTTCTGAGTCTCCATGTATTTCCGTGAGTTAATGGGTATCATGCCACTGTTGTTGCTGCGACGCCATAGCCCAATCTATTTCTTATCTTCTTGTTGAGCCGTGTACTTGAATATCATTATTTTTCCCTGTCTCTCAGCAATACTTCCCAAGAAAGTAATCACTACCTCTCGTCACTGATCTTTTCTCAATTCATTTAGGTACACACATGTTTATTGCATCATTCAAATACACAATTCTGGGGTGTGTAAATCAACATTCGTGGTAAGCCAGGAAAACTTCAATGTGTTTCCTTGCCGCTTGGCCAATGGATATCTATTTGGATTGTTTTCTCTTACATATCTAAATGCGTTAGTTTTCTCTGTACTTGTGTAACGTTATGATACACCACAGGAAAACAAAAGAGAGGAAATGCGAGTCGAGGAAACACACCCTGTCATTCCCACCGCTTCCACCATCACCGCCACTTGTATACGCATTACCATTACTTTCTCAACCAACAAGAGAAAACAAACAAAAAAAGTGTGTCAATAAGCTGCGTTTATACATAGTGAGTCACGTAGCAAGAGGGTGATTTACGGTGCGTCATAATCACAACCATTCAACGTTCATTTTTCTGGATCATTGGGAGAATCGTGTACTTGTTGTCCTATATAAAGAGTCACATGGAAAACTTTCTCAATTACAATATATACTATCCACACAGTTAAGACAGCTAGGAATTCTAAAGAGGAAAAAAATAAAAAGATTAAAAGGTTACCGTATTTTATTTTATTTATTTATTTTTTTTAAAGCAGTCTAGGATGTTTCAAATTCCGATGGCAAACTATCTTAATCCAATTGCAAATACCTGAAGAACAATCTGAGACTTTGACAGATAGACTTCAGAGTATCCATCTCTTTAAAATGTTACAGAATTCAAAGCACCACACAACCTTTAGTGATTCCGGCTGGATGATAATGCCTTACTAAATACTGTCACCAAATTCCGAATACAACACTGAAGAAATACAAGTAACCTATGACATCCAACATTAAGTCAGTCATGTAAAATAAACTTATAGAGCTAAAAACAAAAATCACCCCCTAAAGAAAGAGAGGGAAAAAAAAAAATAACAACTTCAAATACGATTCATCTACAAACATCCACACCACATCAAAAAATGGGAGATAAAAGAAAAGATAGAGTTTCGCAGAATAGTATTATCTTCACCAATTATCTTAGACATTTGGTGGCTGCCAAATGTCGGAGAAGTAAAGCGAATCATGTTCTTCCTATGTTTTTCAAAAGTAAATTTCTAGTCAAGGATAACAACGACTGACAAACTGGGGTGTTCACAAAGGAGAGAGTTATAGACCGACTCACAGTCATAATAACTCTCTGAAGGCGGAAGAGGAGAAAACCTGATGAAGATATATCAAATACAAATGAATATGAAAATGTCAATATCGATAACTGCACTAATGTCACCAACCCAAGATTTTCTGACGCAATATGAAGGAGCTCTCTCTCTCTCTCTCTCTCTCTCTGAAAAACCCTCTATGCGTTGCCAGATATCTACTTTTGTGGTTTACAACGTGTTGTATTGACATCAGCTGACGATAGGATACTGTGAAATTTTCCTTATTGAATATGTATTCATATAATAAAGAAAACTTAAAGCAATATATATATATATATATATATATATATATATATATATATATATATATATATATATATATATATATATATATATATATATATATTCCTTTAGTTTAACTAGATCATGCATTTCCTGGTGAGACTTTGCTAAGTGTAGTATCTTTCTACAAAGTGATGACTGAGAAATTGTTCTGCCTAAGAATGTCTAGGATTTTCCTTTAGGTGACTTGTGAGTGGCGCCTAGAAATGGTTCTAAGCTGAACAAGGTTTTGTGCTGTTCCTAGGAGCTTTTCATAAGTACGGACCAATTATCTCATTTACAACGGAATTTTAATCTCATCATAATGAATCAAACCGCGGAGGTAATGAAAATAAATCAAATTTATACCCAACTAAGTTCATTTAATTCTATTCACTAACAAAGTTCGTCACTTAAAACCACGATACATCATTAGTGGTAATGAGCGCAGTACCATAAAATGTCATGGGTTATAGCTTCGCCTTAGTCCAATATACATATGCTCTCTCTCTCTCTCTCTCTCTCTCTCTCTCTCTCTCTCTCTCTCTCTCTCTCTCTCTCGAATAATGTTTTTTTTTCAAAAATCGCTATACACATACCAAAGAACTATTTAGAGACCATAAGTTGTTAACTGTCCCTAACATTATTAGATAGCAAAATAACAACGAAATAATAAAACAAAAAAGGCCCAATGAAGTGCTGATCCCCAGATGAAGTCGAAAGATTTGGTCAAAAACAGAGGATAAGTATCTTGAAACCTTCCTCTTAAAAGAATTCAAGTTATAGGTTACTGTTGTTGTTGTTATTGCTGCTGCTGCTGCTGCTGCTACAGTTAACTAAGCTCGTCATTCCCCATGCACTGTGCGTACTCAGCTCACGGCTATTTATGTCCACACGTTATCTGCTCGAGTGTCGCTGCCTCCCAAGCACCTGGTTACTGCTGTGTACAGTGGCAGTTAGGGATGGGATGCACCTTTGTTGGTGCTGCCTGCTTACTGAAGTGCTAGGGGATCTATTCTTTGTATTCACAATTGAAGTAGCAATAAAGCAACCTTATTTTAAAAGAATATGACTATCACATGTGGTTGTGCGGATGATCTCTTCAAGAATGGTGATAAAATTCCGTTACTCATATATTGGAGTACTCTTCGCATGTATGGGGAGATTCCACTCACACAGCCTTTAGACAAGGATGGAATCAAAAGTTTTTCGTCTCATCAACTCCTTTCCTCTGAGTGTCCTCAAGTCTCTCTCTCTCTCTCTCTCTCTCTCTCTCTCTCTCTCTCTCTCTCTCTCTCTCTTCGTAGGAATGTTGCATCTTCTATCGCTATTTTTATGTTAACTGCTTTCTTGATCTTACTGGCTCTTCCTGATTCCGTATTTCTTTGTGCAGTTCCTTTTGTTTCACTTCACCGCCTGCACCACTCTTGGGTAAGTTAAGAGTGACGAGTTCTTTGACATAAGCTGCCCTGCACTGTCTGACACCAAAGGACGAGGCAGTCTTGGGAGGATTACATGTCAGATGTGGTCATTAGTTACATAATGAACTGTGATAACCCGCACTTCATGAACGTCTCTTTTATCAGTCAGCTTCATGTTGTCAGAATTATCTAACCACTGCCGCATCGCACTGTCTTCAACATGCCACTGTTTTTTTCTTTTCCTTTTTATTCTTATGATAATATGTCAGCATTATTATTACACGAAGAATTATTGTTGTTATTGTCATTATCAAGAGAATGGTAGGCACATACTGTTCTTCATACAAAAATAATAACTCTCTCTCTCTCTCTCTCTCTCTCTCTCTCTCTCTCTCTCTCTCTCTCTCTCAGTTTCCAAAATAGCCTGATACCAAAACTTCACTTATTACATCAGCATTTTATACCAGCCCAGTACCAAGCATCTCTGGTTACGCGCCAGATAACCTCCAACTGCCGCGACCTGATATCTCAAGAGAGAGAGAGAGAGAGAGAGAGAGAGAGAGAGAGAGAGAGAGAGAGAGAGAGAGAGAGAGATTCCCCTCCTCACGGTATACAACGCTGGCTATGAAAGTTTTTAAGAGAGGATTTTTTGTTTTTTCCTCGGTACATATACATAAACTGATATAGACCAACTGATTGATGGATAGTTTATCGACCACGAATTACTTCTGCACACGAGAACTATTATAGACCCACTAACAAACGGACTCGATGAAATACAGCATAATTACATCTACTGCAAAATCCAGCCCAAGATAGCATCGAACACAACACAGCTTTCAGTGGCCCAACATAGCATATTTCGTGGTCTGCTCTTTGAAAATAAACAAGAGAGAAATGCTTAAGGAAGTGAAACAATTCCTTCTTCCTCAAGTGGGTACAAGGGTTCTTACTAGTACACACTTAAAAAAAAAAAAAAATGGGGTGATTTTTAACATCAAACGGTATTTCCCGCTTATCAGTTATCAAAACATGCTGAGATTTTGTTGAGAGAGAGAGAGAGAGAGAGAGAGAGAGAGAGAGAGAGAGAGAGAGAGAGAGTGTGTGTGTGTGTGTGCCGCATCCAGGAACCACGGTCTCAAAGACAAAATAAACTGATGATTTCTTTCTTTCCTCCCGCCTTGTCCCCCCCCCCCTCTCTCTCTCTCTCTCTCTCTCTTGACGGAGTGGCCCTAACTTCTGTTCCAGGAAAATTCAAGTAGGCAGAATTAAGTTCACTATCGCTGAATCTTTCCCCGTAATAAAGCGCTTATCTGATTAACAACACTGCTTCATCACAATTTTTTTTTACGAGAGAGAGAGAGAGAGAGAGAGAGAGAGAGAGAGAGAGAGAGAGAGAGAGAGAGAGAGAGAGAGAG
>CM035188.1:13819322-13831512 GCA_020233015.1 Callinectes sapidus | reverse complement strand
GAGAGAGAGAGAGAGAGAGAGAGAGAGAGAGAGAGAGAGAGAGAGAGAGAGAGAGAGAGAGAGAGATAGTGTTGTAACACAAGAGAGCACTTGTTGATTATCTTTGTTTTCTGACATTTTAAAAAATTAGATAATGTATCAGTGATTATTGTAAGATATGCTCCAGTAAGAATAAAAAGTCAAAAGCACATGGAAGGTGTAAATATACATGTGTAAATAAACAACAATGAACATAAACACAAAAGAAGGTGGGGCAGATAGAGTGATATGTAGGAATGATATGAAAATAGAGAAACAACTTATGCAGATGCACAGATAATGTTAGTGTAAGCCTTTGTCCTAAAATAGATTCACTGAAACCTGTGATGATAATGATGCAAGGAAACCCTCCCTACATTGCCACAACTACTCTCCCACACCATAGCTCTACCTCAACTCCTGTCACAACAAAAACCTGATGTGTCCTCCACTTTATAATATAAAAAGATATATTAAAGGCCTCATGATGCACAATCATACCCTGGGCCGTGTATGTCAATGACTAAAACATTTCTAATTAATTCATTACTTAGCCACAAAGGCTCTTACCTAACTTGATTATGTGGTTTACATTACTGCCATGCCTATCTCTTCATGGAGGTCCTACTATGAAGGCTGACTGTATCTACCAACAGTGGTCTGAAATCATACCTCGCTTGTCCAACATTCACTATAATCTGACATGGAGTTTCACGTGACAAACATGAAATTCTCAATCCTTACACGTGAATATATCAGATAAAAAAAAGTATAGAAAGTATAATCAAGGAGAGTGTGGAATATAATCTTTTTTGGTTCCTTCACCCTTACATATTAAGAGATAAAGGACTATCTGGAGTATAATCTAAGATAAACTGTGATAACCTGGATATCACTCAAATTGTGTCCCAGGTTAAGGAGTCCTTGCTATCTCTATATACTAAAGGCTCAAGGGAATGACCTCCATAGAATAATACAAAAAGAACTAACACATTGAACATAAGTGATTGACTGAATTAATTAACTATATACTACTCACTTCCCCACCAGTAGTTTTGCTTTATAAAACACTCTATAACTTACTTCCACCTCTATTCTGTCCTGTCAACCTAACTAAAGCAACTTTTCAATGCTAAGCTCCAAAAACAGGGTTGTTTTTCCAACTATTCACCAAAAAGCTTTCTAAACAGAAAAGTATCAAAATATGTCTATATATAAGTCCCTTCTCAACATTTTACAACATACTTTTCAGAAAATTATACTTATACATGTTTTCTGAGGCTAATTCTTGGTCACTCTTACAAAGAAGAACAAAAACATTACTACAAATATAAACATAATGCTAACATATTCTTGTACCCACCACAGCATTAATAAGGGTATTATGCACACTCTTCATTACCACAACCTGTAACTTATCTATGCAAAGACAAACATCTCATTCTCTTCACTACCCATCAAGTTCAAGATTAAGTAGAACATGTACAGTTTATCAGTTAGCCCTACTCCTCAACACTGTATGCAAAGAATCCATGAGCAGGACTTAATTTGCAAGACAAAACTCATAGGAAAAAGTAGTCTTGATGATGATCATTTTACAATTACACACAAATAAATACAAACACACGGCCACATTTTCTCATCAATCCAGTGCCAAATGTATACCATGAGAATGAGGAAGTATTTCATCTCCTTGGTAGTGACTAGATAAGATGAGGAGAACTGCGCCTCAACTTTTTTCCACTTGATAGATAATTCACAAAGAACACTTGAGAAATTTGCAAAATTGAAATGATTAAAGGAGAGAGAGAGAGAGAGAGAGAGAGAGAGAGAGAGAGAGAGAGAGAGAGAGAGAGAGAGAGAGAGAGTGTATCCAGACATTCATTCTCTTTCACTAGATATGGCAGTTTTCTTGAAGTTCATACCTACAGTAACTTGAATTATTTCAAGTAAAATAAGGGATTATATAATTGCAAGGAATATTCAGGGTCATTTAGAGAAACATAAGTTGATAAGGGTTTCACCACATCACTTCACAAAGGAAATGGGGATTGTTACAAATTAATATGTGAGGAAGGCATTTAACTAAAAGGTCTTGAACAATACTGATTAGGTTGCATAGAGATGATGGATTTACATTTTTTACAAAATGTATTGTGATCTTCTTTATATTCAAAACCATATATTGATTTATTTCTTTGTCTTCTAGACACACTGATAAAACTCATTATATTTTCTCTTGTTTCTCTTAATCTTGGAAATCAGTGGCAAACAACACTCATTTTGATTATCAACTGAATTGTGTAGGGAGGGAATCAACAGGCAGGGCAGTGCCTGTGGAAGGAACAGGACAGGAGCAATTCCTGCACAACCTGAATAAAGTCACCACAAAACCAACAACTTTGAATGATAATCAAGGAACAAACTCACTCGAGGCTACCACTGACTGTAAACATACCCAAATGAGTACAAACAGCTACTACACATGAGTTCATTCACTTGATTGTTTTTATATAACAAATATCTTCCTTATCACACAATCTTCCTCAGGAGTGTTGCTTGTGTACTGTATATTACTCAACATCAGACTGCCATTATGCAACAAGTCTGTTACTTACATCAGCATAGTGGGAAAGCATCAATCAATATACCAAATGAGAAATGGGCCTCAAAAGAGAAGTGGCAAAACTAAATTGATAAGAGATAAGTTTTAAGACTATTATTATCTTTTCTGGTCCATATGATGCCAATGTCATGGTTGAAGGTCAAGGCTGTTGTGTTCATAACCTTACGAATTTATGTAAGCTTCCCAAATTATCATCTGAATCTTTATAAACCCTATTCTATAGTTGACAGGTATGGTCACCTCATGCCCTGATCTTTAAACACATTTAAACACATGTACATCAGCAACAATCCCCTGCTACTGATCTGGTGAACTCATCGACCAGCCAGTAAGGAGAAGATGCCTCTCCCACACTCAGAGATAGAACATGGTCTGACAATATCTAGACAGAGAGAAAGCAACTCTTGACCTTCAGTAAACAGCCTAAGTGGTCTAGACAGGAATGCAGCTCTATTCTAGTCACCTAATTTATGGAAGAAAAATTGCATGTTTATCCAACTTAACTTAGCCATGTTTTATGACATTCCATCAAGCAGTAGAAGCATATGGAAGCTATCCCTCATGACCTCTACTTTGCATCTAGTCTCCTCTAATCTGCCTATATTGTTTCTTTGTTACCAAGAGATTAATTCCCCAAAGCTCTTCACCCAATTCCAAAATTTGCCCTTGCTATTGTTATTTTATAAATCAATAATCTATCAATTACAGTGTATAGTGTTCCTATAATCAAGAACCTGTCAATACTAGACATGAAAACAAAGTCCTAATAACACCTATCAATACGATGAATTAAATGTCACATATTAAAAAAGAAAGGAAAAATGTTGGTTTTACTCAAAGAACACAAGACACATAACAACAATGACATTATACTAAAGCTGTATCATGATCATAAAGAATCCAGAGATAAGTCAAACTAATACTTTGAAATAAAAGTTACATGAGTTACCACCCCAAAAGCAACATTTGATTACTGGGACTGAGAAAATAGAAGTTAAGGTAGTGGTAATTGTGCCAGGGAGTTCATGTCACAAGATATCACAACACCTATGATTAGATCAGTTTAAAGGAAGAAAATAGGACTGCCATTTACAGTAAAATCATCAACATCAACAACAACAACAACAAGAACAAGAGGAGGATGAGGAATAAAGTAGTAGGAAATAAACAAAATGCAAAATAAACAGAAGCTTCCAAGGAGAAAGAAAAAATATAGCACCTCTAGTCTCTAACCACATTCTTTCCATAGCTTATTCTATCACTCCGGTGAGAAGTAGCAGCAACAGCAGCAGTAAGCAGTAGATCGTAGCCATTGTTTTTGTTTTATTACTATCATTATTATTATTATTACTATTGACAAAGATAACTGCATCATCCGATCTCTACTAACAAGTTTGAAGGAGCACCAGCAGATAGCACTAGGCTTCTCCAGACTCAGGTGTACCCCCATCTGGTGCCAGGAAGTCAGATAAGGCTTTGGGGACAGACTGACAGACAGTTTCTTGAACCAAGAGATGATAATTATGTGCACCATCACAGTGACAAGCAACTTGCAGTCTCTTGGAGCCACATAGTAGGATGATCCATGCATGGCAATAAGCACACCTAGGCATAATAACAATAAATTATCAGAATAATTTATATTGACAACTATATCGAATTATCCTTTATCCGATAGTTATCTATTATGTGATATTGATTTATTAGTATCACCAATGCTTTTAGTTTCAAACAATGATGGGTAATCAATAATTTTGGGGCACACATGAGCATGTTTAAGTTTTAAATCAAAGAAATAAAGTCCATCATTACCATTCACTGTAAGACACACATCAGCCTGAATGCAGCGATATCAGAACCAATACACAGCAATACCCACTCAGAGGGAAGCAATCATACGGAAGGCCGCCCGCCGTGTCTTCCTCTAATCCTACCTGCTCATCATCTAATTACTTCCAATTGATGCTTCCACTACCCCACCCAACACTCCCCATCGACCTAGCGTGGTCCACAATGGCCATAAATAAAAAGAGACATCAATAATCACTTACCTTATGGCCGGACATTCCCAGCAGAGGCCGTGACAAGTGACAGCAGGCAGCCCATGTGTTTACCTCACCTGAGAGTGTGACGTATTATGTGACGTCACGCGGTACTGCTCTGCTTTGGGCTGGTGGTGTGGCAGTGGTGGTAGAGTTAGCATCGGTTATCAGTAATTAACTCATGTAGGTTCAAATAAGAATGTTGACTGATATTTATCCCAAACAAAAATGTATTGGGATGTATTAGTGTTTTATTTGAACTTTGTCTCTCCCCAAATAGTATGGGTTTTCTGTTACCTTTCGCTCTATAGGCTAGTTTTCTTAGTTGAGGGTAGGCTAAAGTGTTTTATATAGTTAACTGTTGAATGTTGCTGCAAGAGATATTAATAAAGTATAAGAGGAGCTCCTGGGTTAAGAGGTAAATCAAGATATTCATTAGGCCAAAGGGGTAAATAATGGAGAAAAGGTTGAGAATTCCTAGCTAGTGTAGATCATATATTGACTATCTGAACAGTTTTCAAAGTATCACACTGGAAGGATGTCAGATATGTAAGCAGGAACTTTGAAAATTTACTCCGTTTACTTCTCAAAATCAGGTTGAGATTTCTGCATTAATCTATAAATGGAATAGAAGAAGTCGTCAGCATAGGTTTGTTCCCTCTTCAAGTAGGGTGTACTCAGGGAACGTGACACTGCCTCAGCCACTTCTACCAGCTTGTTTCCAGTTGCCATGGCCAACATCTGCGACAAAACAATCAAAGATGTTTCTCGTACTTCATTTATCTTCGTATTCATCAAAGGTTCTAATTCCTTGTTAAGTGCTAGGAGTTTCCTTAGGCCTCACCTGCACCATGGCGGCTCGCTCCAGGAAGTACAGGTTATGGAAGGCTACGGAGACGGTAGACGCCACGGTGATGGCACCATGGTTGGCCAGGATGAGAATGTCCTTATCTCCTGTCGTGACAACACTTGCATCAGCTGTTGTGGATCACTCTTAACTCTCGCAATATGATGGATGACAAAGTTTGCTTATCATTACCTAAAATCTTATGAAACGAATTGTCCTGTTCCCAGTTTCTAAATAGCCAATATAATATAATCCAACAAAGAAGCAACTCAAAGATTTAGGAAAAACAAGTCAGCTGATCACTCACCCAGGATGCGGGCCATTCTCTCCCCCTCTTCAAAGGCGTAAGCCACTCCCTGATAACAGCGGTCATACGCAATCCTATTCCAAAACCTGAGGGCGTTTTGAGTCACCATACGAAGCTCAAAGTTTTCCAAGCTCGCTGCAAGACAAAAGAAACAGGTTTGTAGAGCCAGGAAAGTCAACGTTCTCGTCTTAATGTCATACCAACAATTCCACCAGCAGGCTCACCTAGGGCCGTGGTGTAGGGTGCGTGACAGTGCATGACGGCCTGCGTGCCGGCCCGCATCTTGTGAATGGAGAGGTGGATGCATGAGGCAGTGGTCTCAGGTGATCCTTCTCCCTCCACCGTCTTGGCCTCGCTGTCTATTCCCACCAGATTGCTCGCTGTTACCTATCATATACATGCATATATACATATAGACTACACATGAAAATATACATATATAGAAATATGAACACATATATACTAAATCCTTATAATTATACAGACAGGCACACACTACATGGACTACGTAAATAGCACCTCTGGTTACGTTAATTGTTCAGAAGCATTTTGCAGTTTGAAAATTGTTTGCAAACAATTTCCACACAGAGTTTCCTGGTGTAGACAGGCTTTATGAAGAGACAGCCGCGTAGCATGCCGGCCGGGCCTCACCTCCTGCCAGTGTATACCTTCCGGAAACACAAGCATCACCTTCCCGTCTCTCCCGTCAGCACGCGGTGCCATCACACTCAGGTGGTTCACGACCCCTTCGTTCAGTCCCAAGTGATCAAGACCTCTGTACGCCGCTGCCAATTCCAGTCTGGCTGCCCTGGAAAGATGATGACACGCAATTAGTTACTACATAATCACCATCTCTCCAAAGGTGACAGTAGCTCGGAGAGAGAGAGAGAGAGAGAGAGAGAGAGAGAGAGAGAGAGAGAGAGAGAGAGAGAGAGAGAGAGATCAAACAACTTTGAAGATGTTATTGTAGGTCAACTATTTATGCAAAGAAGGGATCCAATCCGAATATCTAAAGAAAATATTATGTGAATAAAAAAAAGGTTAAATAAAATAAACAACCATGTATCATTTTTCATTCGAATTTGTTGGTGATTACTTACCTATTTGTGCCCGAGGGACCCTCAGGAACGATATAAGGCTTTGGATAGCTCGATGTGAAGGTTCTCGTCAAGAGTCGTCCATTTCTCACCACTGTCTTGGCAAGCGTCACCCTTCGAAGGCCTAACATCACTGCCATGGTCTCCCTGTACGTTCAATTCGTCAGCAGCAGGTGGTAGGTGAATCAAATTTTTGAACAGAGGAATGAAAAACGTGAAATACGACTTCCTTTAGTTAAAAATGTATCCTTGAATTGTAGTAACCTATCATATCACCACAGTATCTTAGTCCCTGGCAAAGAGAAACGCCCACAACACTTACAACAGACTTGAGGGAGGAAGACTGAGGATAGCCAGTGGGTAACAACATAAATGTTACCAAGTCCTCCAATTTTCTCTTCCTCGGTTAAGCAAGCGATAGAAAACCGAATCATTATGAAGACTTTACGGTAACCTTGGACAAAGTACGTTCATCTCAGTGACTTTCCTAACGGTGTTGTCTCTAAACGTGCATTGAATAATAGTGTGTGGTAATGATCGTAGACTCGTACTCAAGGTGACATTATATAACTAGTTTAAGTTTCCAGATACCTATTCATTATACAAGTTTTCCTACATTATTATTCCTCATTTCAACCCGAGAGCTTACCTGCAACACTTTGACACTAGTAACCCTTACTCCTGCGGTGTTTTGCTTCACACTGGCCTTCGCTCTTCAGTCAACACACACACTAGCATAGGAATAGAAATCAGGGTGGATAGGTACCAACAATGACCAACGCTTACCTTGAGTGTGTGAGCCGCGTTATATCAACGGGTGAAAGGTTTCTCGAGTTTCATTTATTTTATCTTTTCTTTTCCTTTACTATCGTCAACCAGTGATTATAATCACGCATCGCCTACCTCTCTTGTCCATACTTGATGCTACACCGGCACTTCACTTCATGAACGAAAAACAACGAACTGAATTTAAGTTTATGAAATATTATGTAGTTGTGAGATTGTTATTATCTATGTTGCCTATTCTTTGCTTGCCTCTGGTCACTTTGGAGGATATAGGAACATTACACTCATTAGGATAGTTTCTGTCTTGCAGATTACTGTATTTCCTAAAGCATTCCGGAGGTTGTTAGGATTGTGAGTTATAACAGATGACGACGCTCCATATTACTCTCTCTCTCTCTCTCTCTCTCTGCCTAAATAATAAGGCAAAAATATGTGAGGAATACCATTATGCTTAACTAAAAAAAAAAAAAAAAAATCACTATGTCCAACTAAAAATATAGATAAATCATATGAATTGTAAGAATAGAATGATGATTTGTTTAAACATTATTGCAGCGAATGTTAACAGGCACCTTTCTTGGACACCGCTGGATTGAAATCGTTGTGTGCACCTCGAGATTATAGTGAGAGAAATTGTGGTTTCAAATTGGTCTACATTATCAACCCTTTCAGTACTAGGACACATTCTTACCACGAGTCTTAGGTGCGACAAGACGATTAGGCGATTTGGCATCAGGAAAGGTGTATGGAGGTCAGGGGATTAATAGCCAGAGTCTAAATTATTTTAATCCTCACATTAGTTTTAGAAGCTGTATAAAATCGACAAATGACAAGCAGAATAAATATGAAAATCCGTCCTTGTACTGAGGGGTTATGAGAGCAGTTTTTGTGACAGTCACCAGTGCAATAGTGTTTTGTGAATCCGTCGTGTTGTCTGAATGTCACCCGTGTTCAGATGGAAAGAATCTCTGTTAGAGGAAAGACACTGTGTGGAATAGAATGTGGGGAAAACAGATACTTTTACATTATTTATTGAACTTTCTCAGCAATCGTTTCATGGTTACTGTTCGAACTCTGGTTGAGTTTTACGAAGTCTGCGGTACATGGAGAAGAAATGTGCGTCACTATATCCTTTGATATTTTTCCAAAATGAGTCACAAGTCATTTTGCAATCCTCTTCGGGGATAAGATCCACTTCTTTGCGCATTGACATAGCGAGTATCTGACGAAGAGAGGAGAGCAGGGCATGAGAAGTCACTCGGTCTTGTTCAAGCAACTTCTTACATTAGTTAAAGCATAATGTATATTTAGCAGGTTTGTAGCTCTCTTATCGTACCAGAACTCCCCAAATGACTACTTTTTTGTACTGTGTTTTCCTTAATGAACTGTTTTAACTGTAATTGTTGAATGGATTGCTGTGTAACATTGACGATATCTGCCGGTTTTAAGTCAAGTCATGATGTCTGTAAGAATTATAATGACAATATTTGGCATTTTAAAGTTTCATTTAAGTTATCTTTGACCTCAACTTGTCAAATGTAAAAGTTTTTAGAAGGAAAAAATGGTCACTAACTTTAATTTTTCCCTCAGTCTGCTATTTCACTACCAACAATCATGGGCTTACTTTTATTCTGAGAAGCTGATTACCATGTGGTGGTTGTGAGGCCAAATTATTTAAGTATCTTATGTCACTCACCTGTAGCTGGGCAGCTCTCTCCAGATAATAGAGGTGGTCGAAAGCCACGGAGACCTCTGTTCCAACGCTGATTACACCATGGTGACCCATGAATAAGATGTCCTTGTCCCCTGTGGAAGTGGACAAGCTCATTGTACAACCATGAACAGCGTTATGTTAGAAGACACAAGAAAATAATTTCGTATATTAAACAATAAGATTTTATGGTAATTCTTTTGATCATAGGATTTACACACTATTCACATTCCATCATCAACATTTTCACAACTTTAAATGGGAAAGGATTTGTTTCTCCGTCTCACTCAATGGCACGTTTTCTTCGTTATGAAACTGCAATAATTCCCTTTATTTTCTTTTCCTTCTACTGACTCACCCAGCGCTTCTCCCAATCGCTTGCCCTCATCAATGGCCTCAGCGAGTCCGCTGTAATTGTTGTCATAGGCAACTCTTTTGTAGAACCTTGCCGAATTTTGGTGTACCATTAAAAGTTCTGGGTCCTTCATGCACGCTGGAGAAAAATGGAAGAGCTGTTTTGGAGTACATAGGATCAGAGTACATCTCCTGTTTGTATGCAGAGATCAAATGTGTGGTAACAAGCATGCAGTAGTGTACAAAGCTCCTGTGAGGGATGAGGGAAGGGAAGAATGATAAAAGCTGTCATTTCCTAAGTTTGTCAGCAATATGAAGGGACATTGAAGGTACGGGGTGATATTGATTATACAATACTGAACTTACTTGCTGAGAACTGACTCGAAAATATAACCTAAAACCATGATAGGTACATATTCGTAAATATGAGCAACACACACACACACACACACACACACACACACACACACACCTAGGGCCGTGGCGTAAGACTGATGAGTATGCATCAGGACGGTGGCATCTGGGCGAATCTTGCGGATACCCAGATGGATGCAGGAGGCGGCGATGTCCACGAAGCCCTCCCCCTCTACCATCTCGGCACGGTCGTTCAATCCCACCAGGTTGCTTGCAGTCACCTGTTGAGGAAGCGAACTCATAACAGCTACACATTTCCCATAGGTACGTTTGTCACTATGAGATAAAGAAGTATTACTAGTTAATTTAATACTAATGCCATAAATCATTCTTTTTAATATAAAAGAGAAAGATTTCGTGGAGTATGAAAAGGGTAAGTTGTGTAATAAGGGAGGTGAATGCAATAAAGTTATATAGAAGTTTGAGTCATATATAAATTTAGGTCTAGTTGAAGTTGCACATATTTGTGAGGATGCTTTTATGGTTCTAGAGACACATTAAGAAATTTATTATGTTACTAACAGAATGAAGACTCTGAGAACACAGCTAATTATGACTGTCATGGTGAGAGAGCAAAGCGTCTCAGAATACCGAGCTTAGTGGATAAATTTGTTAACAGTAATTGAAAGAAGGGAATAGAAAGTGAAGAGTGAGTGCAAGTAAGATCAGCAAAGTTTTGAAGTGCATGAAGATGGTGTCCTACTTCGTCCCCATAAGGAATCTTAACTATCACCTCGAAGTCCTCTCCTGACTATACATCGCTGCTCAAATGTTTGAACCTTGAGCTGATTATGATTCATCATGGCGATAAAACAGAACAATTTATAACACTGACTGTACATAACACCAATATTGTGGTGAAAAACATTAATTAAAGTATTCCCAGTTAAATGAAGTTATATGGAGGGTAACAAGTAGTAAGAATTTACCAAAGCAACCTGGAATGTGGTAAACAGCAACCAGGAACCTCCTTTTCCTACAGTGGGTAGGGAAAGCTTCATTAGACTATACACAGCACGCTAATCTGCACCTCACCTCACTCCAGTGCAGGCCATAGGCGTTCACAAGCATGATCTGGCCTTCCCCATCAGCACGCGGGGCCATCATGCTCAGGTGGTTGCACACGCCCTCATTCAGGCCAAGCAGGTCCAGCCCTCTGTATGCCGCCGCCAGCTCCAGCCGCGCCGCCCTGATGACACCAACATCATCATATCACCCTACTCATCCCACTTTATCATTCAGTTGTGCTTTGCTTCTTAACTCTTCTCTAGCCATATCAGCTCCTAATGGCACCTGGCTGGAGAAAGCTCTCAGTAGGATCTCATAAAAATTATTGGATTTAGACCACAATTCCAATTAGTGGAAAGTCAGAGGCGATGGACTGATAGGGAAACAACTGGGATAATGGCTTGGCGTGTTATTGTTAATGTGACAATGTCTACGGAAGATTTACCTTATTGATTTGTATGTATGTATGTATGTATGTATGTATGTATGTATGTATGTATGTATGTATATATATATATATATATATATATATATATATATATATATATATATGTGTGTGTGTGTGTGTGTGTGTGTGTGTGTGTGTGTGTGTGTGTGTGACTTAATTATTATAATTTCTCTTGAAGAAAATTCCATGTTATAACAACAACAACAACAATAATGGCAATTCACGAACAAGGCAGTTAGGAACACTTATTGAAAGAGTGAATAAACCTTTCAAACTCACTTATTGGCGCCCCTTGGCCCCTCCGGCACAGTGTACGGCTTGGGGAAGCTGCACGTGAAGGGCCTCGTTAGCAGGCGTCCATGATTAGTGGCGGCCTTGGCCAGTGTCACCCCTCGGAGACTGAACATCACCATCACACTGCTGGAAAATGCAACACATCAGCGACGCCACGTATTCTCCAATGTCAGACACACTTACTTTCTGTGTTTAACCCCTTCAGTATTGGGACACATGTTTACGAGTTTTTATTGTG
>CM035188.1:13814322-13816822 GCA_020233015.1 Callinectes sapidus | reverse complement strand
CTGACACAGACTACACAATACAAATTATAGTATACGTACGTATCTTGGTGTGCCTTGTCATGGAATTAGATTATAGATATCATCAATCAAACTTTTCTCAGCTTTAAATAACAACTTATTTTTTTATTAAGTATTATGCTAAATTCTAATTAATACAAGTATCATGACTCACATTGCTGATGGCACAGACCCATACTATGCAATAGCCTGGCATGGCCACATGTGCCATCCTGTCTAAGATATTCTGAGCCACACTATTATCTTTAATTTACTGAAATATTAACATCTACAAAACTGAAGTAGCCACTCTACTCACTTGAGAGCACACCAAAACTGAATCTTCCTCAGTTTCTCTCCTGAATCCTTCTCTATCTTTAGTAAGTAACATTAGTGCATTTCAAATGTCATTCAACTTTTGTACTTGAAAAACCTTAGTTAGCATTCACGACCGATGTGTCTCTAGCCTTCTGAGAGTCACAACACGTAAAGTTTCTTTAATTAAGTACTACAATCTTTTCTAAATAACTTTACTTCCATAAATGTAACTCATGTGATGCTCTTCCTAAAAACTCCACAGTTTTGTTTCAAAATAAAAGTTAAGCTATTCAAATAAAAAAATCATGTTTTTTAACAATTACATAAACACAAGATATCATTACAATTTTGGAAGACATGGAAGTTCTATATAATCTGAACTTGATGATTATGCTTGTATGGTGAAAATCCTTAGGACACTATAATTATCAACTAAAAAAAAAATGTTACATTATTTGTCTCCTGTAAGATGACTAGATTACCTGTCATAGTATTTAAATTGTCAGTTGACTTATCCTGAAACAAAGGATGGACAAGATATGTAATCTCTGTTGTCTTAAATCATTATGGAAGAGTACTTAGTCATTCATCATGAGAAAATAAGAAATAAAGTAAACACTAATCAAAGGACTACATGAACTGTCCATACCAAATCTTTAGTTGGACTCCTCTCAGCTACCTAGCACACTACTAGTCCTATTCACACTCTACCTTTGTGAAGCATTGCTACTACATTATAGATCCTTGAACTTCCTCTTTCAATTAGTCAAGACTCCATTCACAACTCCCAGAATAAAAAGTTTTGAATGCTTCTACAATGCCTGTATCTTTTGTTTATTTGTATATTTATTTTTTATATTTTACATTGCAGATTTTCTGATGTAAAAGTAATATACATAGTGAGTTGTAAGACATGATTTGATTACATTAGGTGAACTTTTCAAAATTATTTTTTTATCAAAAGAAAATGCCATTCTAAAATTAATGCTCAATATGCACAAATCTAGCTATAGATTATGAAAAGAAAACATACTAAAATAATTTTGAGCTTTCTAATCAATCCCTTCAATTTCTGCATTTATATTCTTGAATAAAGATCACACAGCTGGATACTGAGAGGAGCTAAGAGGTGATGCACAAAGTAAGTACTCATGCAACTAAACTAACAACAAAGGAACCACACAAACTATAAATTCCTTTCCTTTCTAATCCTTGCCCTGCAACATGCAACACACTGACCACCTTTAGTTTTCTACATGACTTCTTCATGACTACAAGTGTTGAAGGTCACTAAAATATACTTTATCTGAACGAGTTGGAAATACGAAATGAGATTATAAAACATGTATGAAACATATCTTATTAAAAACCTTGGTTGTCAACATTCTGTACATGTATTATTTTTGTAATCTGGTATAAAACACTGCAAGACACTATATCATCAATAAAGAATACTTGTTTTACCTTCGCATCAAGTAGACTAGCTCCTATGTCACAACAGTGTTGACTGCGAGATAACGACAACTAAAGACAGGTAGGTAACGAGTCACGAAAATGTAGGATGGTAGTACGTGTTTTAATATGTATGGAACCATGCAAATAATACATACATACATACAATATATATATCATTAAGTTTATGAAGTAAAATTGCATTTTTAGAGAATCAGATTATCGTATGAGTCCCGAGGGGGAGCGGAGGTGGGAGCGAGAGATGAGGCCGGTGCGGTAATCTATGGGTTCTGGCTGCTGGCGGGGCTGGTTGCGCTTTCTGTGCCGGCCCCAGCTGGGAGAGGAGACATGCATTAGGAGGTTATGCTGGCAGTGTTAATGTTCTATCTATGTGCATCACAGTAATGAAGATTTTCAAATATACCTATATGTCCATGAACACTACAAAGCATAGCATACAGTAGCCCATGTGGTGCCAATGACGATGATCTGTTATGGGACTAAGTTTACAGAAAACAAATCCTGCCATAGAAGAAAACAACTGTTTATGAGTTTTGATTCAAGTGCTTGCAGTGATCACTGGCAACTGTGCTGAATTCCCTGTCATTACATACTTTCCTCCCAAAATGAAATAGAGACTCTTTTTGGCAATTTCTGCTTTACATGATCTTTATATCATATCCATGTCTTATGAGAAGCAATTCCTCAGCTGCCATAGGTAACAACAGAGAGA
>CM035188.1:13807841-13812841 GCA_020233015.1 Callinectes sapidus | reverse complement strand
CACAGTTGACTATTAAGATAATTTTTTTCATGTGGAAGGCAAACATCATAAACTTTAATGAAACATCTGTTTACCGGTATTCAATAATTGAACTGCATTACACAAACACAAAGCAGTAAAGTAATTTCTATCCTCAGTAGGAAACAGCAAACTTACAGAATGCTTCATCCACAGCAACATTCACATCTTTATGAGGTTCATGCTCCCATATGTACATCTGCTCAAGAAGAAAATTGTTTGCTCCCTGGCATCAATATCTCAGCTGGTGTATATAATGGAAGAGTTAACTGTATTGAACATTCTCATCAGCTCTACCTTGATATGTTGAACACATGTAACCAATCCAGAAATCAATCATATTAAAATCTCAAGTAATGAACATAAAATCATGAAAGTCGTGTTTGATAATCATATTCATATAAGATTAATATCAATGAAATCATTGTTAGAAATATGCATGTCAAAATCCATTCAAGTATCTCACCCAACAACAGTACTGAGAAGACTGAGAAAGTCTGTCCCCACAAAAATTTATATGATCATGATTTCTCTTTCCAGTAAACTTCATCTTACCTTACACCTGTAGGTAAAAAGGCCAAAACTACAACATAGGAAGTGAGAGGAATAACATGGTGACAGTATTAATAAAACAAAAGGTGGGTGAAGCAATGGCACAACACATAAATGATAATGGCCATGTGATAATAAACATCCACATTTCATGTGTTAAAAATTATAGGAAAAAATTATAAAAAAGTGAACATAAGTTACACATATCTTGTAACAACACATGATGGGACTCATGCCTTGAAACAAATTGTAGCCTAACACATATGAGAACAACTCAAGGCCACATCAAGAACAGCAACATTCACTTAGCCCTCTTGAGGCAGCAGTGCCAGAGACAACGAGCCACTCCCCCAAACACCCACCGGAGGACCTTGGTGATGTACTCGGGCCAGTTGGCAGGGAAGAGCACCAGGAAGAAGCCACACACAATGAGCACCACCCCAGCCAGCTTCATGCCTTCAAACTTGACATGGTACCACTTGATGTCTAGAGCTGTAGAGAAAATAAGGTTTAGTCATGATAAATAAATGATAGTAAAAAAGATGAATAATGTTATTAAAATATTTTGCTCCTGAGGAGCTATCAATGCAATTGTGTATATGAATAGCAAATTCATAACTTATCCTATTTCTCGTTGAAAACTATCTAATCTCTAAATGAAAAGGGAGATCACTATCAATACATGCATGTAATATTTCTTATCTTAGAGTTCTTACTGTAGCTTTAGATGATAAGAGGAGGGACCCACCTGCTGATACAGGGATGGCCAGCACTAGACCCAAGGTAATGAAGATTTCAAATGTGAAAGCAACCCCAAAGTTACCCAGCAGGTTGGCAGCTGCAGGAGAAAGAAATAGAGCTTTAGACTTTATAACAATTAAGGTTTTGAAAAAAGGATACTCATGATGATGTAGCCAATAGCAGGCTTGTGTCTTACATTTCTAATGACTGCAGTTGAATAATAAATCTTAAAAAAAACTGTTGGTGTTCTTTACTCATCATTTTGCATACAATGTGTGTAAATAGAATAAAAAAAGAATCATCACATATTAGTATGTATGCATTGGCATTTAGTGATGATATAATCTTCAAAACACAGTTTTTTTTTAAGGGAAAAATGAGGAATTTTTTGAACAACTACTACAGTGGTAACCTCCTTGGATAACCATGTCTAGCTTCACTCACCTAGAGAGAGAGCAGCAGCAATAAGCAGGTTGGGCCACTGCAGGTGACTCCACACCACCACCTCATAGCCGCTGAAGTATAAGGCCACCACGAAAGGGCTCAGCAGGATGGTGTTGAGGAGAGCTATCACTGTGAAGATGAGACTCACCTGTCCAAAGCTCGCCTCTCCTATCACCTTCTTGAACAGCACCTGGGGTAAAAGTCATATTTTCAGCAAGGATATTGGTGAAATGAACCCCTTTTACTGTCATGGCTTCTATAATAATAATAATAATAATAATAATAATAATAATAACAATCAAACAACAACATTAATATGACATTAGTAAAATGGCATGATGGAGGCTTGGAGTATTCAGAAAAAAAAAGAAAGCAAAAGAGACTAATATCTTTTACACCTGTATCCGTAGTTAATATTTAGCTCAGCACGCTAGCTAATTGGTCTACCACTATTCAATGGAAACATTGGAGGCAATACAAACAATAAAGACGTAATGAGTGAACTGTGTCAGATCGTTCACCTTATACACGGCCGAGCCAGCAGCAGAGGCAGCGGCCAGCACCACGCCCCCCAGGGTCTTGGTACGCGTGATGCCGTCCATATAAGCCAGGAGCGCGGTGCCCGTGTTGCACAGGATCACCGCCACGATCTGGAAGGAAGAGTGAATGGATACGGTAAAACACACACACACACACACACACACACACTTTATATAAGAAGCAGCAATACGTCAAAGATATGTTTTGTATCAGTGAGGTAAGGAACAGTGGTGGTGGTGAGGGTGACAAGCAGGTAAGGAGGCACGAAGTATGCTAAATACTTAAAGGGGAGCTTAGAAGCACACAGGGGAGGCGGGCCAACTGCAGCGAAGCGGGAGGGAATATTAAAGACCGTGATTATAAACAACAACGAGAAAAAGCAACGAAAATCGATGCGTTAACAGTGTCCGCCTGATGAGGCTGGTGAAGGGTTCCTTGTCAAGCTGAGCTGTTCTTTTGCACTTGTGTTGCTGAGTCCCGTATTCCTAAACACTTTGCTCTCGCACTACAACAATTTTTCAAGATTACAGTAACGACTATCTGGGTTTTTAAGATGGTCTTTCCTTGTAATAAACGAGAAACTTTGCCAATCCATCACCATAACCTTAGAAAAACATCTTTAAAAACATGGCTACCTTCAACTAAAACCTTTGGAAAAAAGTGATGGTGAGAGAGCAAAGAGTACGGGCATAAGTCATGGAAACATAAAACTAAGAAAAGACAAACAAACTTGACGCAATTACTAGAAACATTATACACAATCGCAAACATAAAACAATTCGAATAAAAGCCAAACAAAGGGAGTCCTTCATGTTTGATTTGGAGCTTCACAGACTCACTCTCCTAAACGTCAACCTGAGCTGTCTGACCGTCCCTCCATCCCATCCTTTCTTCAATGTCGCTGGGCCGAGGTGTGCGAAACGTGGCGGTGATGGATGGGTGTGGCATGTCTTCCCTCGTCCCTCACCCAACCTCTGCCCCACCCACACCACAGCCGCACCTGCGTCCTCACCTCAACCCGTGCCTTCATCACACACACACACACACACACACACACACACACACACACTGACAACTCCGACCTCTGAGACTTGTCAAGGCCGTTGCTCCCTCCTCGCTCTCCTTGTTCTTGGTCTTCCTAATGAGTAATCAATCGGATGGGCGAGACGAGTAATAAGAGCAAGGGAAATTCTCGGCCAAAAGGTATATACAGGAGGGATGAATAATGAGGAGAGGAGCTGAGTTGTGGTGTGATGTCGGGTGGTGGGAAGAGAAGTAGGAATTAGAGAAGGGTGGGAAAATAATCTTGGTGTTTTTAAAGTAAGAGGTTAAAAACGTGCTAATCATCTTATCAATTTACATAATCTCAGTATTGACTATTAGATGTAAATTGATCAGTGTGTTTAAAAGTACAGAGTTTTATAATTGCTGTTTTTTCATGTTTATGCAACTGGAGGTTATGCTGTTGCTCTTCTTGTCCTCTTCCTCATCTTGCCCCTTTCCTCTTTTTCTTCTTCTCATTACTAATTCATCAGCACATTTACTGTCATTATAATTTTTACAACAACAGTAAATATTATTGCTATCGTTAGGGCTGCTGATCTTCTGTTGTTACTACTACTGTTATTCTTGGCCCTGCTGTTGTTGTTGCTAGGGTTAGGCTGTGGTTGTTGTTATCCTGTTGGCGCTGATTGGTGATTGTGGTAGTGATTGTGGTAGAAGTAGTGGGAGAGGGGCGCCTGACCTAATAAAGCGGAATGAAGGACGTGTATGTAATTTAGCCCAAAGTGAGGTTGGCGGACTAATTACCATGAATTATGACGCCACAAGGAAAGGCTTTGTGGGCTAATTATTCCAGAGGCATCAATTAATGATGCTTTTTCACAGGAGGGAAAAAAGTACTACTTTCATTTATTTATTCAACTGAAGTGAATGATAAATAGATCGGCATTATTTCTCAGAGCTCAGAGTTGGAAAAAGTCGAGTAAAAATACATTCCCCATTAAGAGATTAATACCACAAAATCTCTTAAAGGGGTAAGCCTAACTCAGGTTCAAATACTTTCCCCCGGAGTGAATTCAAGCCAAACTCTTACGTCAGAGTGCTCTCGAGTCGTTTGCTTGTAGCACGGGAGGCTGATACTGAGACACAGGAAGGGAAAGCGAGAGCGAAGTGAGGAATTAATGTATTACATGATAATGAACTGGATTTCTGTAAGTTATGACGTTCTTTAACCTCTTCAGAACTAGAACGCATTCTAATACATAATCTGTTAAGTAGGGATTAAAGTAGTACAGACTCTGGTCAGTCATCTTCTAACCACCATACACCCTTCCTATTGTCAATAAAAAATCATTCAATCACACCAAAATTTCGTGGTAAAAATGTGTCCCAGACCTGAAGGGGTTAGAGTCCCAGTGTATTGGCCTTCCAGGATGCAGGATTATCTTAGCGGTGGCCTTTCCATAGTGTTGTTACTGAGCTGTGGTTCCCTGTGTGACGGCTGTTCTTATGAGTGCGGGGGGTCATGTTGGCTTTATTCTGTCAGTTGCTATTTTCTCATGAACATTAATATAAGGCGTAGTTTTAATCACTGCCTTTATCATTGTCAGGTGCACACACAGACTCTCTCTCTCTCTCTCTCTCTCTCTCTCTCTCTCTCTCTCTCTCTCTCTCTCTCTCTCTCAGTCTGTCTGCCTGCCTGC
>CM035188.1:13635212-13648493 GCA_020233015.1 Callinectes sapidus | reverse complement strand
CGTAAACATTTTCAAGATTCTCCTTCACTTCTACTTCTCTGCGGCGTTAACGAAACTCAGGAAACACAACACTTGAATCTAGACGGGAATTTGAATCAGAAGAGTCAAATCCTCCTGGCCGAAGATTCTTTCCCCCACCACGCTCAATGATGCAGGACTCTTCAATAACGCGTATACCCCTTCCACCAAGTCCTGCAGGCTGGGTGCGGGCATTGGAAGGTCACCAAAACAAATAAACACAGTTATGTTCTTTCCCGTCATGTATTTATGTTGGTTTATCTGGTTTTGGTTGTCTTATTTGTGTACTTTTCTTGCATTCGTATTATTTATTTATTTATTTATTTATTTATTCTTTTTTTATTTTTTTATTTATTCATTTTTATATGTAGGAGAGGGAAACTGACCAGAGGCATCAAAACAATGATAATAAAAAGCCCACTAAATTGCCAGTCCCTCTAAAGGTGACTAGGATTAGCCGAAAGTGAGGGACAAATGTCTTGAACACCCCCCACCCCCCATCTCTCTTAAATCAAGTCAAGTCATAGGTGGTTGGAAATAAAGAGGCATTTTGGGAGTTTCAGAGTTTACCAATCTATAAGTTTACCCGTTTGTTAGTATTATTATGTTTCTTTTTTTTTTCTTTTCGTTTTTTTCTGACTTAAATGAATTTATTTTCGTTTCCTTACTGATCCGGATTTCGTATTCTTTGGTTGATTTATTAATTTGTCTGTTTTATTTCTGGTTACTTTTTTTCCTTATATATAATCCCTCAAATGATTTTCCTTTCACTTGACTCTCTCTTTCTCCCATTTTTTCTTATCTAATCTCTGTATTTCTACCCATCTTAATTATTCACCACATTTTTTAAAATTCCTTACATAGATATCTAACTTTTTTTTCATTTCTTTCACCTCTCTCTCTCTCTCTATCTATCTCTCTATCTATATCTATCTATCTATCTATCTATCTGTCTCTATCTCTATCCCCCTCTCCATCATTATCGTTGTGTACCTTGCTCATATATCTCTTCCTTCTCCATCACTCGTGTTTGCTTTAACCTTCCTTGCCTCTCCTTCAAGCTACCTACCTTTCTTTCCCCTCTGTCGTTGCCTCCCAGGAAGACTCTTGGTTGGTGAAGGTCGACTGGGGGCTGCAATCTGTTTCCGGCTTCATTATGCATGATTCTTCCCGACCGGACTGTGAGAGAGAGAGAGAGAGAGAGAGAGAGAGAGAGAGAGAGAGAGAGAGAGAGAGAGAGAGGGGAAGGGGGGGCGGAGACTTCACCTCTGCCCTTCTCTCTCTCTCTCTCTCTTACTTCATCTTTTCCTCTTTATAATTATTTTCTTCTTTGTTTATGATCGTTTTCAGATAATACAACATTAACAAGGAAAGGAATGGATTTTTCCCATTACTTTCTGCGTCTCCTCTTTCTCCTTTACATTTTAATTTTTTGGCTTAATTTTTCTTTCCTCTTTTATTTTATTTTCTTATCCTTGTTTTCTTTTGTTTCTTTTCTTCTCCCTTTCTCTCTTTCTTTTTTGTTTAGACTGATTTGATAAGTAGACACATGGACAAGCAAAAGAAGTAGATACACAATTAAACAGACAGGTGAACAGGAAGTTAAAAGGGTAGACAGACCAGAAAAAAATGTGTAAGGTAGACAGAGAAACAAGTGGATAAAAAGGGAGAGAGATAGAAAACGGGAAGATTGATTAAACAAGTAGATAGATGTACAAGCAGAAGTAGACAGGTGGACAGGGAGATAGACATGTTGACTGACAGGAAACAAAATCAGTGAGGTACACGGAGAAGCAAAAGGACTAACAAGGAGAAAGATAGAAAGATAAACTGATGGCTAGATAGATAGACAGGTAGATAAACGGTCGGATATTGAGATAGACGTGTAGGCAAATAGACAGGTGGATAGATAGACAGGTAGATGGTTTAGATTGGTAGATAGACCGAGGAGGACGCGTCTCATTTTCCCCCGTCTAGTGCAATAAATAGCCCACAACCTCCCCGCTCCGGCAACCTACACGCTGCAATATCAGGTGGAAATTGGACTTTATAAGGAGCTTCCCTTCTCTGCCCACTCATCCTCCTCTCTGCTCTCCTTTACCTTCCTCTACGACCCTCCCTCCATCCGTCCCTCCTTCATGGTCTTGCTACTTTTCCTTTCTGGTTAGTGTTGTTTGTTTTCTCTTTCTTTTTAACTCTTTTCATGTATTTTTTTTTTTTTTACTTTTCTTTCTCTTTCACCTCCATGTTTCCGTGCTGAGCTATTTCTTATCTGCCCTTCTTTCTTTTTTTTGTGTGTTTGTTGGTTTTTTTATGTTCCTTCTTTGCTATTTTTTTTCCTTTCTGCTTATTCTTTCTTTAATCCTTATGTCATTCATCTTTACCGAATTAATTTCATTTCACTTTCTTTTTTAGTCGTATTAATCCAGCTTTGTCTTTTTTTCTTCCCTTCTTTCTATTCTTCCTTCCTCTCCCCTTTTCCTTCCTTTTTCTTCGTATTACTCATCTCCATCCAGTCCTTCCCATATCACTTCCTTCATTACTTTTTTCCTTCCTCTCTTTTCCTTCAACGCGGTAGCAGCATCAGTAGCATCAGCCTCGCGTGTCACAGCAACATGTGGCCGATTGAAGTGACGGAGGGGGAGAGAGGGGAGCATAGGGAATGTACAGAGGGAGAGAGGCCCCAGGTACTGACCTTCACATACGAGTGCCAGAAGGGTCACCGGCTGCACTACCTTGGCACTGAGGCCCTAGAGTGCCAGTGTGACCGTAGCTGAGGGAGTGTTTAAACAAACAGGCACTAAGTAATGGACTCAATAGATTAACGGCGATAATACTAAGAAGGCAAAGTGCTTGAGTGATTGACTGCCGCCTCTGGTGATGCCTTGGTGGTACACCAGGTACGTGTGTTGGTGATGTGGTGGTAGGTGGTGATGCTGAGACGTGGATGGATGGAGGTTTGGGAGTATTGTTGATGGTGGTAGTGGTGATGGTGATGGATGGATAACAAGTGAGTTTTTCTGGTGTAGATTCGGTGTTGCGTCTTTGTTGTGTGATGTGAGCATGGTTGAGGATGGTGGTGTTAGGAATACGTGGGTTAGTGGATGGTTGAGAGTTTCCTTGGTTTGGGTCCCGTGTTTATGGTGTGGTGGTGGTGGTGGTGGTGGTGGTTGAGGAAGATGCAGGATGGTTCAGGATGTTGGAGGTGAGACAAGAGTGATTAGGTTGGTGTGTGTCAGCTGATGTGAATGACTGGGAGGCAGTGTGGTATGGCAAAGAGATGAGGAAAATGATGTTGATGTTTATGGTATGTGAGAGCTGTTGGGTATAAGAGAATAGTGGATAACAAAGCTTTACGATGGTTTTTAAATAGCATTAAATCTGCTGGTATTTTCTGCAGTTTAGTATAAGTAGTGGTGGAGAAGGTGGCCAAAGGAAAGCACAGTCTACAGTCCTTGTGTCATCATCGTCATCTTCATTATTATTATTATTATTATTATTATTATTATTATTATTATTATTATTATTATTATTATTATTATTATTATTATTATTATTACTATTATTACTACTACTACTACTACTACTACTACTGCTACTACTACTACTACTACTACTACTACTACTACTACTACTACTACTACTACTACCATTAAACCCACCATAATCATCACTATCATTTTTATCATTATCTGTATCATCATTGCTAACATTACGGTGGTGGTGAGAGTAGTAGTAGTATTGGTGGTCGTGCCGGTGGTGGCGTGGTGATGGTGGTGATGGTGGTGGTTGTGGTGGTGTTGGTGGTGGTGGTGGTGGTGGGGACGCATATGACAGATGTCTGAGCCGTCACCTTCCTAGATGGATGTTGTGCGAGACGAGGGAGTGTATGTGTCTTTTTTATCATTAGCTGTTCAGTACCACGCTTCCTTTTTATAGACGTTACTCACCCGCATATATATTTGGCCAATTTTTTCTACTTCTGATTAAAGCGTCACTAATGACTTGACTCACTTGTGGCTGCAGTCATAGGTTGCCGTGAGATGCAGAAGGAACAGTAAAACTTTCATATTCCCTCTCCTGAAATGCTGTATTCCCAATCTTTTCTTTCATCAATATTTTCAAAGGCCATGAATATTAAGTTCAGGTCTCATGAGTGTTTTATTTATTTCATTGTCGATACACGATACTGGAATCACAAAAATACTTACTTGATCAGCACTTTCAAAAGCCACTAAAACGTTAAGTTGAGCGCTCTTTCTTTCCTTATCTATTGGCATGCACAACATTTGCTCAATTATCTCTTTAGTCACGAAAACAAGCTTCGAAATTCAAACCATCTTCCTTCCCATTAACTTCCGTAAGAGTCAATTATAACATGTCAAGATAAGGCGAAGAAATGTTTGAGAATACGTTCCTGAGTCTCTTTACTTATTTGTCTTCACGGAAACTCCAGCAACCGGCAAAAGGGAGACTTAGATACTTGCCCTTACCCTTAACTTCATAAAGACTTTGTGTATCGTTAACTTTTTGTTTTCTCTTCTTTACGCGTTGAAGGAAGCCGGCAAAGAACACAAAGAGGAGAAAAGAGTTCATAAATCTGCTGCTCCGTACTAAAAGTTAAACAAGGATGAGAAGTTGGCATTTTTTTTAATATTCAAAGGAGAGCACAAGTGAAAGGTCCCTTTTCCTACGTCCCTCCACAGAAATACTCATATGCCATATTTAGTGAAGTCAATTAAAAGGTATGTAAGGTAAATAATACATTAGTGACGATGCCGAGGTTCATATCTTCCTCTTAAATCTCGGTGATTTTAGTAATTTGTTTAAACGGTAAGACAACAGGGGATTCTTAAGTTTAGGAATAATTGTTATTCGATGTTCTATTATACAACATTTTGTTACTATGTTGTTATTTAATGTACTATTATTCGTACATGGTATTGTGTCGTTCAGCTATGTATTTTGGATTTTGTAATATGCGAACATTGGAGACGTAAGAAGCTAGTAGGCCAACACATAATAGTTGTTGCGTTAAATGTATGTACCTTGTATACTAATCTATTCGTATCCATGAATCCATTTAATCACTTAAAACTTCCTATTGACTCAACATTGACGTTATGATAGTTTGTTTTTTTCTATTAACCACTATATTCATGAACCAGTTTCTTCCTGTGTCAATTTTCAAATTCAGTTTTACTCAACTCACACCGATGACTTATAGAATAAGGACAAGTTTTAAATGAATAAAAGCTCATGATATATACTTAAGTGTTCCTTTTCACTTCAGCCGAAGCTTCACGCAACCATACAAATGCCCAAGTCAGAAGAGTAACAACCGTAGTAAAGAAGCGTATATTACACTCTTGATCGGTTACAAATGTCTAATGATCCACGATTTGCCAAGCAGTTACTTAAATATCTTTTTCAAACGTTCATTTGTCACACTGCTAATTGGAGGTACATGCCATTGCTCACCGGGGGATGCAAATTAGCGTCTCGTAAAGAAAGACTGATTGGAAGATCACTCAGAAGAGGCGAATCAGAGAATAAGATTTAAGTAATACCGGAGATCGTAACTTTGTGGGCAGAGGAGACACGAAGAAACCTTACGGGTGATGGTGGTGCAGAAAGACCTACGAACATGAAAATATTAAGAAATGTACAGGAAAGGGAGATTGTAGGAATGGATATAAGAAGATTAAGAGGGTGTTTGCGGACGGATGTGGCTTAGGAAAGGAGAGAGAGAGAGAGAGAGAGAGAGAGAGAGAGAGAGAGAGAGAGAGAGAGAGAGAGAGAGAGAGAGAGAGAGAGAATGGAGACAGGAACGCCACTGTAAGCTGACAATGACCACCATAAGACTTCACCACCACAAAATAACAAAGATATAGAATAACTCACCACGAAGAAGTAGGAAAAAAATAAAAGATGAGATGCAGAAAGAGACTGAGTAGAGTTAGAACCTGAAGGACTACTAACATTATTGTGACGCATCTCGTTGTCACATAATCCAACAATAAAACCCCACAATAATACAAATGAAGTTGTTATCAGGAATTGTGAACCACGGAAACATTACAGGAATTTGTTTATGTATCAAGTTCTTATCCCATGACAGTATCTGGTGAGAGAAACGGAGGAGAGAGAGAGAGAGAGAGAGAGAGAGAGAGAGAGAGAGAGAGAGAGAGAGAGAGAGAGAGAGAGAGAGAGAGAGAGAGAGAGAGAGAAAATGAGAGACAACATCTGCAGGTTCAGTGAGTTAATGAGGGCGGATCAAGGTTTAGGAGGGAGACTCAAAAAAGGTGCAAGGAAGTGAATTGAAATGGATTATCTGAGGGGAGGATAGAGGGAACAGGGAATGAGAGTAGAGCTAGGATTGTGGGTACGTTAAGAGACAGGAGGAGAGGACAGGACGAGTAGTAGAGACATTGCAGGAAAGGATACACCCTACAGGATTACTTGAAGAAGGAGGGTTAAGAGAAAGAGAATAAAGAAAACAGACTTTTATTACAGACATTGCAGAGAGGAGGGAGTAAATGAGTGTTCAGTAGCTGTTTAATGTACTGTATAAGTTTGAGGAATTCTGTAAGGGTATCATCCCAATGTGTTTGTGTACATTCGTGATAGTAGATAATAACACAACTCTTTTTTTTCGTTGACTTGCCTATTTATTTATGCTGCTTTTTATGCATTAGCAAAAATAAGCGATGTCAGAACTCAGATTTTTTTAAATTTATTGTTTTATGTATTTTATTTTACTTATATTCAGTAGCAGCACCATTTTATATCACACTGTAGAAGACTATCATCTTTTATACTAGAAAAACAACTAACCAATACATCAAACCTTATAAATCATCCTTAGAAAATTCACATGTTTTATTTATCTAAGGTAAGCTACTCCAGTTCCTCCGCTTTTCTGCTGGATTAAAGGGCTTATGTAGAGAGGACTGGGGTGAAGGCTGGCGAGGTTGGAGAAGCAAAGGAGAGGTTGAAGTAAAGGAGATGGTCAGGCAGAAGGAAAACACTCGGGAGGAAATGGTGAAAGGTGGCTGTCTGTGTGAAGAGTAAGAACATTCCACCCCGTGTTAATCTGTACATACTGTGACTGTGGACTATGGCAAAGCTGAAAGGGAAGTGCCCAGGCAGTGCAATACATTATCCATTATAAACAAACCAAACAGGGATTTTATGTCTAGCCTTATTTATTTATTTATTTATTTTTTATCTTGGTGCTAAAATCAGAGTTGTGAATTTTATCTCATTCATACCTTTGACATGTGAGAAGGAGCTAATAGGTAAATAAATGTGCAACCTGATAAAAAGTAAGAAATAATACATCTTTTTTTTTCTTTTTAACGAAAGAGGTGAATATTGAAAACTAAGTGAAAGGGAAAGAAAAAACCAGTAGAGATGATAGCAAGGACGAAGTTGCACAGTACAGTTTGGTGTCAATCATGCAAATGGGCGCAGGTAGGCAGAATTGGGGCTAAAGGGGAGAGTCTGGGGGGTAATATGGAACAAAGGGAGAGTCGAGCAGGTAGGCAGGAAGAGAGCAAGGGAGGGAGGGAGGCAAGGAGGGATGGGAGAGAGGGAGAGAGGAAGGGAGGGAGGGAGGGAGGGAAGATGCGTCACCAGTGAACTGACAGAAGGAAGCCCTCTGTAGGTGTCCACAAGTCGACCAGAGGCAGTTAGACATCAGCAAGTGCCCGGTTTGCAGCGCCCTCTCCTCGAATATCATTACCGAACTGAAACTGCGAGTGCGTCTGTGCCTGAGTGCGCGCGTATTTGAGTGCGTGTGTGTGTGTGTGTGTGTGTGTGTGTGAGCGAACGCATATTGTGTACCCTCTGGCGGCCTATCTGACCCCAAAAAAGAAAAAAAACATTCAGACGCGCAACAGGAATTGAATCGCAGTCCATCTTGATTTTAAATGACTCGGCGGACGCGGTGAAACTTGCTGCCGCCCTCTTGTTTATTTGGTTTCATTTGAGCCATGTTCCGGCGGGGAAGGAAGGAGGGACGGACGGTTCGGCTTGAATAGAGAGCGTGATGGCGGTGCTGATTGTGGTGGTGGTGGTGGTGGTGGTTGTGGCGGCAGTGGTGGTGTTGGCGGGCTGTGTGTGTGTATGTGTGTGTGTGTTGAAGGTAAGGTAAAGCGTGCAAAGATGAGCGAGGGTAAGGGCAGGTGTTTGAGTGGTGGCCTAGTAAATGTATACGGGAGTGTCTGTCACGCATTCCATAAACAGTGTACTGGTGGATCGCTGAACATTCTGACGTTAACAAATGAGAGAGAGAGAGAGAGAGAGAGAGAGAGAGAGAGAGAGAGAGAGAGAGAGAGAGAGAGAGAATGTGCGCGCGTTTCAGATTCAGTTTTACGTTCATATTCAACACTTTTGTTATCGAAATACATTAGTTAAACACACATCTCGATAACTTGCCACAGGAAGACTCAATAACTTCAAACTCATCTGTGTGCTGTGACTCTCTGTAATCATCTTTGCACAAAGTAATGAGTGAACACCTGTAGAAGCCATGAACCTGAGCATAAGGTAAAGTCCAAGCGATGGTATCCAGGTGACCATTAATTACCTCTTCCATTGCTACTTGGCATATGTTTTTGTAATTACTAACCATTCTGAGTCATCTTTTCTTACTCTCTATCCATCTCCAAACATTTTATTACCTGTAAATTGCAAAATCTTGTCTTTTATCCCCCTTTCCTTCACTATTGCCTCTATAAGTTCCAGACATTGTTTTTGATATTGTGAATTATTACATATGGCAATGAAAGTGAAAGTGGAGTATATAAAAAATATGTTTTGATTGAGTAGGACTGTGTAAGGTAGGATATTTTGGTGTAATGATGACTGCTGAAGAAAATAGTATTGTTACTAGGGAAGGTAATATAAGTAAAAACAATTAAGTGATCAATGATTAACCGCTGATGATAAGAGACAGCTGAAGAGTAGAGACACAGACTTATTGCAATGTTGCTATGAGGAAGAAACCTTTGTACAATCGTTAGTTAGATAATCATTAGGTAATAGTAGGAAATAATAATGGCCTTATGAGCAGGAATGACAAAGAAGTGTGTGCAGTGGTGTAGTGGTAATTAGATCGATAGCTTAGAGAGATATCAAATAATTAACCCTGGAGGAAGAAGCTACATAAGAGAGAAAGTATTAGCGTCAACATTGCCTGATATCCTTACTTGGGATTAATAATGTAATGAAGAAGAAAAGTGTACAACGGACTACAGCAAAATATGTATTTAGTAAGACGTAAATCTTTCCATTGCTCAACTTTCCTGGTAATGGCGGAATAGCGGGTTCTCATCCCTCCCTATACCTTGTTAATAGTGCCCTTAGCCTGCATTCTCCCCCTCCCCCCAGTAACGTTATACCAATTAAGCGAACCAAATTATAGGAATAACATTGTATACTCTATTCCCATGACGGTATAGCAATGAGTTCACAAATTAATGGAAAAACTGTGGATATTTTCCTGGTAAAGTTGTTACTCTTTTGACATCACATCTGCTGTACATATGTGCTAAGGCCTATCAGGAGCCATCCATAGTAGGCCTATTAATGAACCTGTGAACCTCGACGCCCAGCCGCACGTAGGGTGTTGGGGGGAAGGCACAGAGGGAGGTGGGCGTAACCTTCTCCAGACGGCGTGAGTGGTGGGCGCCGGGCCAGCCTCTGAAGCATGGTGGGGAGGAGGGAAGGGCGGCAGAGTGCTGAGTGACAGTGATAATGAAAGTGGTTGTGAAAGCTTAATGGTTTTTTCAATGTTTTGTACCTTATAATTTTGGTTTTGTACCTTATAATTTTGGACTTCCTGTGTTCTACTTGTGTTTTATGAGACTGGTATAGCAATATAATAGGGTTGATGATTGACAAGGAAAAAAGTGACAATGAATGAGTAATATATGTTTTAGCATGAGATTAACGAATATGAAAGAATTATTATTTTATTCTATTTATCCTGAATATTCATAGAACAGCGTAGAAGAAAATTGTTATAGATAATTACATACTGTCAAAATGAGCGTTATGAATTGCAGATGAAAGAAGGAAGGAAGGAAGGAAGGAAGGAACGATGAAAGGAGAGTGTTCTGAGTTCAAGAAAAAAATACATACCTGGAAAAGAATGATAGCTAATTAAAAAAAAATACTTCAAAATACTAGCTCTCGTATATATGGTAAATGAAGATATCGATAACAATTTTTATATTAGACACCATACTAATCACCAACATTATGACATCACTATCACTTTTAAAAACAACATACTTCCTCTCCCTCTGCCAGTCGCCCTCTTTCTCCCCTCCACAACCTCCCTTCCACTACCCCGCAGCATAACAAGCTTTCCTTCCTATCAACATTTCCTCCCCTTCCTCTCCCTGCTCTCACTCCCTCTCCCTTCCCCACCTGGTTTGCCCTTATCGTGAGTGACAGGTGAGTGAGGTAACGTGTTGGACTGTTGTCAGGTAGGGCGCATCACAGGGAGGAGACGGGGGTAAGGGGGAGAGTGGGACAAGCAAAGATACACAGAAAACACAGAAAAGAATGACGGAGGAGGGGGAAAAAATATGGCAGTCTCCCCTTGTGGTAAACATTGTAAACATTTTCTTTAGTTTCTTTTTTAACTTGCTAATTTTGGTATTCAGGTCAAAAGTACGAGTGAAGTGTTTAGTTTCTCTCTCTCTCTCTCTCTCTCTCTCTCTCTCTCTCTCTCTCTCTCTCTCTCTCTCTCTCTCTCTCTCTCTCTCTCTCGTCAGTTTTAATTTAGACGTAACAGTTATGAGAGCAATGGAATGTAGCACCAGTGTGTCTAAAACTCAAACCAAAGGGTGACGACGCGGTGATGTGGATGGGCTGAGACGAAAGGGAGAATGCAGTCACTATGCTTTTAGTGAAGAATCAGTTCAATTTTTAGAGGTATAATTGTGCTGATAGACAGAGAGAGAGAGAGAGAAAAAAAAAGCTAAGTATAATGTTGGATGGGTAGATTTAGAAAGATGAATATTTAGTTAGATACGGAAAAATATGAAAATATAAGAAACAAATACGTATATAGTAGATAAAGAGACAGACTGAAAAATAGATAAATGAGCAGCCGGAGAGGTAGATGAATAGTGGATCCACATATAGAAGACAATAAACGACACACTGACAAAGATAGATTCACGCCACCATCCATAACTATCCATTTTTCACCACTTCTGTATGCTAATGATTTATGTACGCCACACAGGACAGAAACACACACACACACACACACACACACACACACACACACACACACACACACACACACACACATATTCAACAGGTAGGATTGTGGTTGGCAGAAATAGAGGTGCAGTCATGTTTATAATCCGAGTAACCTTCTGCATTCCCTTCCACTCACTTTGTTTTGCCGCGTCTCTCAGTGTTAAGCCCTCTGATGTGCTGACAATCTTGCACAAACCAAGAGGAATAATATTTATATATTTTTTTTATATATCATTAGATTTCAAGCTGAAGGAAAGTACAAAGCAATGGGAATGATAATTGCTACTCTTCTTGTGATCTTGACTTTAATATTTTGATTATATATTTTTTTCAGTACGTTATAATGTAGTACCTTTGATCTTGTTATACCTGTACCTAAAATAAAGCAGGCATCCACCCATACAATAGAATTTTATGTATGGGACATCCGATAAAGACTTTAAGAATGAAAAAAATGTAGATCCCGAATGCTTTTATGTACTTTATTTTCAGTAATTTTGTTTTATTTGCATGTTTTATATTTTTAGATTATTCTATTTTTATGCCGGATGATGGAGCATGTTAGTTCTGAAACGTCGCAAATAAACAATGGTCTTGATTTCCATTTATGTATTGGTGGATATGATATATAGCGCATGAATAGTTAAGGTATGAAAGAGAAATTTGCTCCTGGGGAATCTTACCTTTCATATAAATAGCATCACCATCCACATTTCCGCATTCCAAATATCTCGAGACTTTGATGTATCTGACCAATATCGAAAAGTATGTACAGTAAGGAAATAAAGACGCTGCTAGTTTCATCGCTAATAATAATACTCTTCGTACTGAACATAAGGGATGCTTTTACTTACACCACATATAGTCATTACTTTATTTTTACTTGTGATCATTTAAATGGCAGCTTTATCCCGCCGTAGAGGAAGTGCGACCATTACCTTAAGACCTTATACATGAAACTACGCGAGGAGATGAAATTAACCATACTACAAGCACTTCCCTCTCTCGTTACTTGGTGCAATGGGAGAGTGTGGGAATTAAAGGGAGGTTTTATGAAGCGTGAAAACCCTCGCACCAGAGAAAAGAATGAGTGCAAAGCTAAATATGAGGGCACGTATTAACAGAGATTCTTAAGCATGTAACTTCTTTTCTTGGACGAATTTCCAGTCTTAAAATCAATCTTAATCTCCCGAGATCGGTGATTTACTATAACCATTATCTCATCAGCAGCTTCTAATTTACTGCTGATTAGATAATGGCTAAATTACAATACCAATTTAGACAGGTTAAGATGGATTTTAGCAATAGAAATGCATCTTAAAAAATTCATACCTAAGAATTTCCTTAAATACGGGCTCACAGTTTTTTTTCTTTATTTCTTTTTCAATAACTGAGAAAACCTGTCCAAGAGGAACAAAGATAAACTAATAGAAAAAAGACCTCACAAAATACAGCACCACTACCCAAACCACGCAGTCAAAAGGATTGAAATTTTCAAGTGTCTAGAGACCGTATTCAGAAACGCTTTACTCTCTCACCACGACTATTATCTAAAGCCGCATAGATGATTCTAGTTTCCCCAGTTATAATGTAGAAATCTGGCCACTCACTCTCTACAACCGTGAAAACACCTTTATAAAAAGTCGCGTAAACTTAAGACATCTGAAATAGTGGAGGTGGAGCACTGTGTTTGAGGATACGAGCGTAGAAACCTTAATTATGGAAACTGATCAAGTCAAGAGAGTGACGTGAATGTGAGCGTGAGATGCTGTATACCCTGAGACTTCAATGGGGTGATAATGGACGGGAGGCGCATTTCCCTGGCGATCTATTTCGGTATTAGCTATAAGTGTGCGTGTCTCTGAGTCACGGCCCCTCACAGCCACAGTCTTGTCCCGCTCGATTCTCTCTCTCTCTCTCTCTCTCTCTCTCTCTCTCTCTCTCTCTCTCTCTCGCTCGCTCTCTCTCTCTCTCTCT
>CM035188.1:13522244-13535207 GCA_020233015.1 Callinectes sapidus | reverse complement strand
GAGAGAGAGAGAGAGAGAGAGAGAGAGAGAGAGAGAGAGAGAGAGGGAGAATTACCATCATGAACACCATTCAGTCACAAGTTGAACCATCATCCAGCCGCTACCAGCTCAACTTACGTCCTCTTTTACGACCTCCTCCTCCTCCTCCTCCTCCTCCTCCTCCTCCTCCTCCTCCTCCTCCTCCTCCTTCTCCTCCTCCTCCTCCTCCTCTAATTACTCTCCTGTCTTCTCTTGTGTCCCTCTTCGTGTCTTCACCTTCTGTTTGTATCTTTCTCTTGTTAAGTCTGTTCATCTCCTTTCTGGTCAGCCAGTATCTTTTCATCTTTCTCCATCATCTTTCTCCCTCGTTCGTGTCCTTCTTTCTCGTTTCTCTCTCTCTCTCTCTCTTTCCTTTCTCTCTCTCTTCACTATCATATAACGATCTCCACCTCTCTTACTCACCCATCGCCTCACCTTCACCATCTTCACCACCGCAATCACCGCTACCGCCGCAGAGCCTGGAGAGCACACTGATGGCCGCCCCCGCTTCCCCTGGGCACGCACCTTTAAGCTTACGCGGCACCATTCCTCCCACGACCTGGATCGGGCCAGCTACTGCTAGTCTGGTGTGTGTGTGTGTGTGTGTGTGTGTGTGTGTGTGTGTGTGTGTGTGTGTGTGTGTGTGTGTGTGTGTGTGTGTGTGATGGATATTGGATGTGGATGTGGGTATATAGGAGTTGGCTTCTTTTTAGGGGGGGATGGTAAGGGAAGGTTGTAGTAGATGATGGTGGTTAGAATTGTTTTGTAGCAAGTTATAGTAGTGGTGATGGTGGTAGTGGTTGTGGTGGTGCATTGGCGGTGATAATCCTATATTATACTTGCCATGAAGATAACAGTCATCAGACAGGTTTCCAGTTTCCTGCTCTATTCCGCAGCTCCAAAGCAATCCTTTCCCTTTGTTCATGTTTTATTTTTCATTCCTGTAGTTTTCCTTCTATTTACTTTCTATACAAGTAGCGGGAATGGCTGCATTGCTTTCTACTCCCTAAAACTCTATAATCTCTACCGTTTCTGGCATATTCTGCTTCATGTGCTCGAACGTTTTATGTTGTATAAATCTTTCCACTTCCCTATTCCAAGAAAGGAAGATTATCTGCTTCCTTTCAACACGGCGTCAGCGGTTTTCTTCCGCCAGCTCCTAACACTCACGACAGACGCGATTCAAGCCTCAAAAAAATCAGCACTCAGGCTAGCAGGGAAGGAGGTGAGGAGGGAAGGGGGAGCGGATTTCCTCACAGTGAAAGCAAGCTACCTCAAAGTTAAGATGCTTAAGGCGGCGTCACACTAGCACATTCCCGTCAACTTTCTCTGTTAACTTTCTGAAAATCGACATTTTCCTCAGCAGGCTGTCACACACACACACAGCTGTGCGTCTTCACTTTCATTGACAGCAAATAAACATAGTTCCGGGTTCTCTCTCTCTCTCTCTCTCTCTCTCTCTCTCTCTCTCTCTCTCTCTCTCTCTCTCTCTCTCTCTCTCTCTCTTTCTGTATAGCTACATCAGCTGTTGTCTGTTTGTCTCTCCTGCCCACAGTGTCAATATCCTCACTTGCCCAACAAGATAACAGAAATACATATCTGGAAACTCACATGAGCAGGCTGCAGACTCAGCTAGCTAAGGACCCCAATTTTCCACCAGTGTACCTCCAGCGTGCAGGAGTAAAGAAACACAGACCTTCCAAAAGTGAAAACATCTATTGGATCATGCGAGCCACGTTTCTGTTATATATCTACACACCAAATGCTACATGTGAAATTAAGTAATTTTATATTTTCAACTTAAAATTGATTCCATTAAGGTTGTATTTTTAAGAATAAAAAGAGTGATCTATCATATCTTTATATCATAAATCCAATTTTTCATTTGATGATAAAAGTTGACGACATTCCTCCTATGTGAAGATTATCAGTTCACGCTTAAATTTCTAACGAAAGTGTAAATATGAAGTTTTCACGAAGGCAGCAGCACCACTGAGACACTTGGATATAATTCACATACAGTTTCCTCCCTTCCCACACAAACATGATTTTTCCTGAATCTTTCGGACCTGTCCTTTAATTAGATTACACGAAAATGTACATGAAACGAACGAAATGAACGAAAATGTACAACTCATGTATGCACCACGTTCATCCGAGGATTAAGGGGAATCCAACAGCCAAAACTAGAACTAGGACAGTGCGGCCTGTGAGAGGAGGCGCTGCGTGGGTGGGAAAGGCGACACACACACACACACACACACTTTCCTTCCATCCATCCCTCTTCGTTCTCTCATCTCCTTCCCTCCCTCCATCTCATCTCTCTTGCTCACGAGGAGGGTCCACCACGGCTCCCTATCACCATCACTCACCATAATTCTCCGCCGTGGTGATCGTGCCTCCACTTCACACCATTGATCTTATTCCCGCCAGAGGAGGCCGAGTGACGCGGGCTGATTCCCTGCCGCCATGCCACGCCACAGGACCACGTTTCTCTCAGTACTACTTATCAACGGAGAAACGTAACACACAAAATTACTTTTAAAAATATATTAAATCAAAACTCCGGTATTGCCACCACCACAACTAATACCACAATCACCACCAGTATTATTCTGAACTCCAGCACTGGCACCACCACAACTAATACCACAATCACCATCAGTATTACTCTGATAGACCTAAACACCACCATTATGGCCATCGCTACCGCAACCACCATCACTATCTCCACCACCACCACCATCCACCCCCCACCCACACGTGCTCACCGCAGACCAGTGATTAACGACCCTCACAAACACTATTTTGTAAAGCAGATGAGTTCATTTATATGTCACCAAAACTTTATTGCCAAAACGCGAGGCAAATCTGTTAGGATCTAATGCAGAGATAAAATATAATTCTAATGAGTTGGAAATTACATTGCTAAATGTTATTTCTTGAGCATGTCCATGTAAATTGCATTTCAGTATGCCATGATGAGCTGCGGTGTGTGTGTGTGTGTGTGTGTGTGTGTGTGTGTGTGTGTGTAATGAAAATACTTACGCCGTAATACAAAATTATATTACGTTAACATAGTCACCAAAGCCATTCCATGCGTTCTTTAGCAGTAAAAATAGTATTACTATGTGTGACTCATTCACTTGTTCAATAAGGGAATATGGGAAAAGTCAGTCTGTTTTATATAAATGCTTCAATTAAAGTAGAGATATGAATAGTGAAAACGAAAAAGAAATAAAGCGCATGGAACGTTATCTGGACGTATTTATTTTTTTCTTTTATTTATAAGCTTACCTGCCTACCCCTACAGTATTTTTCATAACAAAACTTTATAAGAATATCAAACACTTCAAATCTTCCACAGCATTGTTTTGCTTATCAGTTTATATGCACCAGCTGTTCCAAAAGAGATATGTGACAGCTGGCTGCTTGGGTGTCAACTGTCTGTCCTATCATGGTTTGAACTGGAGATTACATTAGCATGTTAATAGAGAGCCAACACTGGTAACTATCTTGGGATTACGGTTCCTGGAACGCAGATAACTCTATGTTAACACATTTATTTGCCTTTGTGTTGGTAAAGAAAGATGTATTCTCACTCATGACAAAATCTATATTTCAAACATGTTCATTTAAGTAACATTAGCATTGCTCTTTTCTGTTCATACTTCCAGTGGTCTTCATATGAATGCACAAAGTTCCCAGGTGCTCACTTAGATACAAATTACCCTCTTGGGATCCATTTGAAACTTTTCTTCTGCAACACACTTGAATCGTTAAAAAGAAGAAAAACGAACTGTGATGAATCTCATCAAAACTGTCCCCCAGCTTGGTCTTAATTAGAGTATCTGTCCCTCGCTGCATGTGTAACAACCGCCACCGGCCAAACACGCAGGCCGGACATCTTTAATGAGGAAAAGACAAGAGTTCAGTGACGATTATGCACGTAACTTGGTGCACTTAAGCAAGACACTCTTTACTTTCACCCACAGAAAGTAAATGAATATGATAATCCTCCTATTGACTTCCTCGTGTCTTTACAGCAGTACAAAATGCTAATGAAAACCACTGATCTGATGAATTATTAATCCCACGCTATTTGGAGAAGGATATCGTCACCAGGCCAATCCATGCCGCTTTTATACCTACTCACCGTCTCTCGAGCGTCTTATGGTAGTTTTACGATCAAATTCCGTCCACCTCAAGATTGTGGCATCACGACACCTCTATTACCCAACTTGACTTTCAAACTGCTTTTCTTCCACTTCACGCCAAGGATACTGCGGTGACTTTAAGATACAAAGTCCATCTAATCTTTTCTCCCACCATGAAATTCTGCCTCAGGGTTGGGTGCACTCAGGTGGTATAGAGGCTGTGAAATAGATTTTGTTGCACTGAGAGCCCAAGAAACAGTTAATTTCCAGCAACATAAAGCCGCAAGGTGGTGGAGGGTCTAGACCACTTCCATGCTATCTGTTGTATCTCGTATATTACTCTGAGTTTATGGGAAGAGGAAAGCAGTGGGTAGCGTAAGAATTATGGAATCTAAGGTACACGTAGGAAAGCACGGAAGCTTTCCAAATATTTACACTTCTTTCAACGCGTTTCTTACCTTTTTATTCGCGTAGATTATTGCCCTCTAAAAAAAACAAATACATTTACATGAACTACCACAAATCTGTCAGTTACATTTGATGTTCTATTATGTTAAAGAAAACGTGCATCAATCACTCTTCGTTCAGCTCTCCAGGCTTTATTATGTAACTAATTCAGGAAGTCAACATTCTTCAGTAGTAAATACAGCAAGAGATGGCCTATAAGTATTGCCTGTGTCAGCAGTAACGAGGTGCAGATCTACGATGGTGTCTGTGAGGCAAGTAACGGCGTCATCTTATCCGGTGACGTTGTAATCATTCACCCCATCACACACGTTGATTGGGACCCACATCCCTATTCGTACCGCGACCGCCCTCCTCGCCCCCATCAACCTCGCGACCCTCGCAGTGCAGAAACTCGGGAGGCACCGCTGATCATAATTTGCCATCCCATTACACAGGAAAAAAAGGCAGTCTCATCTCAACAGGGCACGCTGCAGGGAGCTCCAAAACGTGTTATTTCTGCTGAAGCGTCTGCACACGAAACACTGAATGGACGCGGAAACAAGAAGACCTGGAAAGAGAGAAACAAAAAGCTAATCTGTGGAGTTCGTCTGGAAAACTTGCCTCGGTTCCAGATCTCTGCCTCGCCTTGACATTAATAGGAGAAAGCCACCGAGACTATTAGTTATTAGAGGAGAAACGTGGCCTGTTTTGATCAGGAGAGGGGAGCGTATGGGCCGGAAAGAACAGAGAGGAGACTGAAATAGATGATGGATTGTGCGATACTGGGAGATATGAGGGAAGACAGGAGGGAGTAATTGAAAAGAAAGATTGACAGCATGACGGACGTGGAAGAGTTGGAAGGATGGGAATTGATAAACCAAATACAAATATATCACAAAGAAAAGGGAAAAAAAGAGACGGGAAAAGCATGACATACAAAGAGACTGCGGATGAGTTCTCACTAGACAAAGGGGGAGGGAAAACTTGGAGAGAGAGGGATAGAGATTGGGACACGGCAGAGAGAGAGAGAGAGAGAGAGAGAGAGAGAGAGAGAGAGAGAGAGAGAGAGAGAGAGAGAGAGAGAGAGATGGTGGACGAGAGAGGGAGTGAAGGAGTTGGGACTGAGCGAGGCAGTCTTCCCTACCGACTGGCACTCCCTATAATTTCCAAGGCGCTGGTCGATACTACCGCGGCCTGCATGCCAAGGCCGGTTCTCTGGGCCGCGTTTTTACTGTTTATGAGGCTGCTGATGGCAAGGTGACAACAATGACGCACGAAAATGGTCTGCCTGTGTCGCTTCGTGGAGCATGCAAATGTTTGTGAGTTTGGTCATAAAACAAGACCCATCATCATCCTTGAAACATTCTTTAGTAGATATTCTGTTCTTTCTAAAGACACAAAGCATCTTTAACACATATAACTGAACTATTGTATATACCAGATCAGTTATCGGTACAAATGTTGTGTGTCTATGAAGTGTAAGGTAACATACACATAGAGATAGCAAAGTGTAGCAGAAATTCCTCAATATTTTATGTTAAGGTGATGACGGTAATATGAGAGAAAAAAAATAAACAGGAAAACATAAGAAAAAACAAGAGAAATATAACAGGAAACTCAATTACGATTGGTGCGACCTAAAAGTTAGTCTGGCTGAGTTTGTGTTAATTTTACCTTCAGAAGCTCCATGGTGTGGTGTTAGCTGCTTTTTCAACTCTCCTTTCATCCCTCGCCCTCTATACGTAATCTATCGATAATTCCCTTTTTAATTCCAGCCTTTCATCCCTTTCGTAATCATCGGCCCTGCACCACTACATTTTAACATCTTTTTTACTATTTCCCTCAATGTATCGTTATCTTTCTCTTTATAATGTATCAGGTGTTTCACGGTTTTGCTCCCAAACGGTCAGATACGCTGAATATTCCTTGGTGCGAGGTATCTGCCAAATGTTCAATGTGGGATCGTTGCTTAATCCTGAGGTTTATTTCCACGAAAATATTCACATGTTCTCATTTTTATATAGCTCTATGACCCTTGCGCTTGGTTATTTCCACCAGGGAGGGGTCAAGACTTAACTAACATTCCCTGCGTCGAGACACGAATATCGACCTCTACTTGGAAGTTCGCCTCACACTACGCAATTGTTTGATCAAGGAATAATTTCACATAAAGTCCTACAAGAAGACTTCTCAGAATAAGAGAGAAGTAACTCCAGGGGCAGCCAGAAAGACCCTCGAGGCTGCATCATCACTGCAAAGTGTGCTGGCGAGTCATGGAGTGTTGCCAATATCATCATTTCTGTGAGTCTTTCCGTTGCGTTGGTGTGCCAGGAAACCTCATCACCTGAGGTTACTCTCCACATTACAAGTTCTGATTCTCATACGGTGTTGAAAATAGTTATTAGTTCTTGTGATTCTCGGTACATGATAGTTACAAAGCACCATGGAAAGCGTTGGTCATAATATCACTCAAGAAATGCCATATGAAGCTAAATTGGTAGGTCGACATTTATACTTTTTAGGCTATTACCTCCAAGACAGTTAATGGTGACATCAAAACTATTAACATGTAATATTAAACCAACAAAATTACTATTCCTGCAACCTGATTCGGAAACCTCCCACCAGGCGGCAGTGGCTACCAAAATCAATTCAAAACCTTGCCGATAATGGATCGTGTTTCCATTTTAATTACACCTGTAACATGCAAATGACGGGAACATTTGTGATAGCCAGACCTGTAGCCATCTGTCTCCTGGCTTTGTACAGCTAACCAATAAATGGCGTCAACCAGAGAGAAAGGAGCATCACACCATGACGCCATTAGCAACACATAAGTGCAAGTGGACACACACACACACACACACACACACACACACACACACACACACACACACACACACTTACATAATGGTACCACACCGGTCTCTAAGACAATGGAGGGAGGAGCACCATAGGTCTGGAAGCCACTGTTTTTCATGTCTGGACGAACTGCACCGTTTACTCATATTTCTGAAGGATCTCCAAATATCAACTTTTCACCACATTAACACACATTGTCATCCCTATTAGCTGTCAGTTAACTAGTAGTCAGTGTTGGTCCTAAGTGAGTCAATGCCTTGGCGTCTGGTGCTCCTCGTGTTCGTGATAGTTAAGACAAAGAGAAACTGATCTCTAAATAATAATTACCACCACACTTTCTCCATTTTACGGTCTGATATTTAGTGTTCTTCACCATCAATACGTCAAGCTCCAGCAATTACTCTCCAGGCCTGACGAGCCCATGTCGCCTCCACTCTCGCGCTTAAACAAGTGTCCCTCCAAACAGTTATCCGATTTTAAAAGCAATGATTGCGTCCCTGATGTAAAACCGCACCCAGAAAAGTTATTGCATTTTACCAGTGACGGTTATGGTGAACACTAGTATTTGCAGAACATCACCTTTAAGTTTCCTTTCATGAGGTTTACTTTCCGGGAAAAAAAAAGGTGCAATATTAAACAGTATCCCTAATGTACCTCCATCATCATCAGCGAGGGGGGAAAGGGACGCACTCTTATCTTCGTTCTCCTCATCCTCCTCTTCTTCTTCCTTCTTCTCCTTCCTCCTCGACATCATCATCATCATCGTACTCGTCCTCATCCTCCTCCTCCTCCTCCTCCACCTCCTCCTCGGCGTCGCTCTCCATCTCGGATAATGATTTGTTTACTGTTCTCTTCTGGTGCTCTTCCTCGGCACTTTCTCTTTCTTTCTGTTTCATTTGGGTCGAGTCTCCTTCTTCCTGCAACCCTCATGAAGCTTTCCTCGCGCCACCTTCGACAGACGCACTCTCACACACTCTCACTCAACACTCAACAACGGCTCAAGGGAAATGTGTATAAAGAGTAGTAGATATATTTCTTGCAAGCACCTTAAATGTATCATAAATTCAGTGGTTCAGTTTCATTCTATACATTTTCCAGAAAGCAGTGGAGGAAACTTCTCTTTTTTCGGTTGGTCTCTTCGTCAAATAGTCAGGTGCGGGAGTCGGTCAGGGCCCACCATGCATATGTGAGTGTGTGTGTTTGTCAAGTAGGTCAGCCAAGGACACGTGTAGCCATGAGGTAATCACCATGTAGTGCGATGGAAGGTCAGCAACGTATAATCAATATTGTTCCTGCGCGGCGCTGGTGCAAAAGTATTGATACAACAGCACCTGCCGGACTGACCACCAGGAGGAAGACCCAACCCACGCCCACGCCCAAGGGCGGCTCCTGCTGCGGCCGCGAGGGGTTTGTAGGGTGGAGCTGCCTGCAGTAAGGTGTGGTGAAGGTGGGTGTGGTCGATTGGAGGGAGAAGGCGAGCCAACCCCTCCAGCATCTTCACACACACACACACACACACACACACACACACACATAGATATGGAATGATTATTGAATTATTGTTTTTATCAATATCATCATCATTAATCATCATTTTTACCATCATCGTTATCATCATCATTATTACTACCATGACAACACAAGACACACATTTACATCAAAATAAAGTTTCTACAAACAACACCAAATGAGATTAGCATCGATGCACTGCGGATGTCGTACAAAATATATTATAAACCCTCATTATTAATTAGCGTCTGAAATATCGCCGCGGTTGTCAGGGATTCACGACACGAATGATCCACGAATAGGAAAGAAGGCTGTTGTTTATCACGGTGGGGGAAGAGGGCAGCGTGAGGCTCCATACAAAAGTCACCGCGGCAGGAAAAGGGAGAGCAGAGCTGGTAAAATGCCATCAAAGGGACGTAACCTCTTCCAGCGATGAATAATAAACCACTGCCTCCATTCTTATTGCAGCCTTTTTCAGGAACACAGCGTTTGACGAAATACTCTTTGTTCAGCAGCCCAGTTCGAGCAGTTTTATTTTCTTCCTGGTGAGATCACGCCTGCACGCCTCCGTGAGAACCGCCTTTCTGGTTGTTTCCTCGGGCCGGTGAAAAAAGTGGCAATTGTGGCTCAGGCTTCGGGCTCCACCAGGAACTCTTTTTCCAAGTTAACAAGAGGCAAAAATAGACACCATCGTGCGATATAATGAGTTCTAATACTGGCATGGGTTTAGAGTCTGTTAAAAGCTATTCGATACACTTTACCCTCACTATACTGTGAGTCATACACTTTCACAATTAGCTCAGGTGCTAGTGGGTTTTAAACAGCAGGAGATTTTCGCCCACCTGAGCATTGAATTACCCCAAGAATAGCCTGGGTGGACATGGTGGTTGTTAGGAGCGATACTGAGTGATTTTCTCGTATGTTATAAAGTATTAAACAAGCCACAAGTCGAGTATCCTAATGTCGTCTTTTCCAGTGCGTTTTGTGGCTGTTTCCCAACATAATGTTTCCTGAAGCTGATATCCTTCCTACAGACTATGACAAGCGACATATTTCTAGCAGATCACAGGATTTAAAGTTAAAGAAAAGTACAATCACTGTGACCGTAAATGCAGTGCTACTAGACTACTGGCCAAGAATATTTAGCACCACATTGTATGTCCAACAACTTGAAAAAAGTAAAAACATCTATATAACTTTGTTTTCATTAGTAACTCTTAAGGCACGAACTATAACTGTGTTTTCTGTGAATTAACTGGGTAAGTCAAGACCGTTGTAAGACTTACAGGATAACCCTAACGTGAGCCACACTACAGAGGCAAAGGTATTACAATCTAGTGTGTGCCGGTGCTTAAAACTCCATGATGGATTAAGTTTTGCCTGGAACAGCGTAAGGCGATAGCGAATTAAGTGCAGGCTCATAAAAACTCTAGCAAAATAATGATAATAATGATGATAATAATAATAATAATAACAACAACAACAACAACAACAACAACAACAACAACAATAACAACAACAACAACAACAACAACAACAACAACAACAACAACAACAATCATAAACCAAAGCAACGAGAAACAGAGAGAGAGAGAGAGAGAGAGAGAGAGAGAGAGAGAGAGAGAGAGAGAGAGAGAGAGAGAGAGAGAGAGAGAGAGAGAGATGGCCTGGGATGAAATGGAGGTTTCATGACATTTACAAAAGCGGACTAACTATTTTTCAAGAGACTACTTTCATGTGCGTTGTTTCCCTTCAGTGGCGGGCGGGAGCGTGTTGGCCTCGGAGAAGACACAATTAGGTCACTGAGGAAGAGGAAGGCGCTGCGAGTAAACAGTTTCTGAGCTCTATATTGGATGCGAGGCAGGGAAGGAGAAAAGATGTACAAAATTAAACACCAATAAGGGCAAGAACGAGGTAGTAAAGGGGAAGAAGAATAGATTAAGATGGAAGAAGAGAAACGTACATGAGAGTCATTATGAAGATAAGATTCAAAGTAATTTATGAAAGGGAATTGATAAATGAGACACGAATTGAAGAATATACAAAGAAATGTCATGTGTGTGTGTGTGTGTGTGTGTGTGTGTGTGTGTGTGTGTGTGTGTGTGTGTTCGGCCAGAGAAGGCAAAAGAAGTGCAATAAATAAAAACACCTCAAAAAAGCTATGATGTCGAATGAGGATTGCCACCAACAGGCGAACGTGGGAACAGATCTAGAAGATGAAGTAAGAAGCTTAGGAGACGAAACAGAGAAAAAAAACTGAAAGAAACGGAGGAGGAGGAGGAGGAGGAGGAGGAGGAGGAGGAGGAGGAAAGAATACCAATGCCTAAGGCCCAAACAAAGAGACAGAGAACGATGGTCAGCTGATTGGAAAGAGGTGGAATAAGGAATCATCTATCGGAGTACTTTTGTTGTGTGAGGAGGACACATAAAAGGAAAGGAGACATGTAAAATGGACGACGCTTCAGAGAGAGAGAGAGAGAGAGAGAGAGAGAGAGAGAGAGAGAGAGAGAGAGAGAGAGATAAGAACCATGGAAGAAATACGTAACAGGATCTGGAGGACTTGTGTGTCGAGGGGTGTTCTTATCACTCCCTTATCAGTCAGGCCGCTACGATAAGGGGATGCTCAGCTCTCTACATACTACCATGTGGTGAGAGAGAGAGAGAGAGAGAGAGAGAGAGAGAGAGAGAGAGAGAGAGAGAGAGAGAGAGAGAGAGAGAGAGAGAGAGAAGGAGTGTCACAAGGGACGCTATTATCATCGTTTCGAATCCTACTCTCTCGCTTGAATACCCACAAATGAACTAAGAAAGTCAAGTGAATGCAACAAAATACACAGCCACGCCTGCTGGAAGTGAAACAGCTGCCGTTCAGAATCACGACCGGGACAGAAAGTGGGGTGGAAAAATTGGACAAAACTATCGAAAATAAATATATAAGACCAATGTTACATGGAACGATAAAAGAAGCAAAGAGAAGAAGAAATTAAACGAAATAGTATATATAAAACAATAACAACAAAACAGGCAAGTAAAGAGGAAGGAAAAGGAAGGGAAAAACTCCATTAAGGTTGAATCATTGCAACACGGAAAGACTCTTAGTAAAAATAAACAATAATCAAAAAGAGACAGACAGAGATAAATAACCTGGACATACGAAGAAAAAGCGTTCAGTAAATGGGGGGAAAATGTGTCACTTAAGGAGAAAAAGTGAGGAACACGGAGGAGGACGAGTGAGAGAAAAGGGAAAGAAAATGGTGATGAAAAAAAAGAAGAAGAAAAGAGAAAGTAGAGGAAAGAGGATTACTGTGACGGAAGAGGGGGACGATAAAGAAAGATACCAAGTGAAGAAGGAGTCACGGTCAAGAGAGAGGATCAAAGAAGTGAGGGAGGGAGAGATGGAGGGGAAGGAGGACAAGCACAAGAAATGAAGGGAAACGCTGCAATATGAATCGTTTACAATACCACGGCAGAGAAACACCGACAGAAAGTGAATAGTGAATAGGAACAACAATGTCACAAAGAAAAACAATACATCAAAAGAGAAGGACACAGAATAAGAAAAGCACATGAAAAAAACAAAAATGTAAATAAGTAGAGAGAGAGAGAGAGAGAGAGAGAGAGAGAGAGAGAGAGAGAGAGAGAGAGAGAGAGAGAGAGAGAGAGAGAGAGAATGAGTGTGTACGAGCTCATATCAGCGTTTCAGAGAGAGAAGGAGGGGTTGTAATGCCTGAAAGCCTTATCGTGTCCTACTTTCCACCGCCCCTCCTACTGTATACACACGGTTAAGTATTCCATCTAAAACCACTTTCCTTTCCCGTGTATTTCTCCTAGTTAAATTAGTGGACAGTTTACTCTCTCACAGAAGGAGTGAAACTGGGTCTCTATGCTCGTCTCAAGGGTGAGGGGCGGAAGGCTCACACCCGCATCCCTACTTGGTAAGCGATGCATTGCTCCCAAACCATTACGTTAACAA
>CM035188.1:13497244-13517244 GCA_020233015.1 Callinectes sapidus | reverse complement strand
AGATAGCATCCTTTAGATTTACCTGTAAGAATGTGTTGTTTATTATGGTACGAAGAATACATACAAAGAACTGCAGCTGAATATACGCTCTGCCATATGTCACTGGAATATCGGAGCTAGTGGTCGGAGTTATCGGTTTTACTGATTCATTTTCTTTGTGCAGATTGTCTCGGCACCAAAAAATACGAAAGTAAATATATTTCATGCTCTCCTCTGTGAACCGAGGAGGGGAACGTGAGACAAGGAAAATGCTTACGTTTTCATGCAATGTAAAGGGGAAAAAAGGAAACAAATAACACACACACACACACACACACACACACACACACACACACACACACACACACACAATAACACACACACACACACACACACACACACACACACACACACACACACACACACACACACACACACACACAGACAGACAGGCTCAGGAATTGTATTTTTGCATGTTGCCAGTGTGTGTGTGTGTGTGTGTGTGTGTGTGTGTGTGTGTGTGTGTGTGTGTGTGTGTGTGTGTGTGTGTGTGTGTGTAAAAATAATCCGGATTCTGACTTAGTAACCTTTATGAAGGAAAGACAAACAAGCCATGAGTTACTTAGATGATGAATATGCAGATTAAATGAAGCAAAGAACAGGAAGGAGGTAACGAACGATGCATGGGAATTTAAGAACAGGGAATGATTGTAAATAGCTCTAATAGTAGTAGCAGCAGCAGTAGTAGTAGTAGTAGTAGTAGTAGCAGTAGTAGTAGTAGTAGTAGTAGTAGTAGTAGTAGTAGTAGTAGTAGTAGTAGTAGTAGTAGTAGTAGCAATAGCAGCACTAGCACCACCACCAGTATTATTACCATTAGTAGTAGTAGTAGAGGTGGTAGTGGTGGTGATGGTGGTAGTTGTAGTGGTGGTGGTGTTGGTAGTTTTAGTGGTGGTGTTGGTATTTGTAGTGGTGGTGGTGGTGTTGGTAGTTGTAGTGGTGGTGTTGATAGTGCCGGTGGTTATAGTAGTGGTGGTGGTTATAGTGGTGGTAGTGATGGTGGTGGTGGTGGTGATGGTGGTGGTGATGGTGATGGTGGTGCCGGTGGGAGTGATGGTAACAGCGTCGTTGCACGGTTGCTAGGGTGTTGGCAACGTAAGGTAAGGGAGGCTGGATACCCAAGATACTCGGTTGATCAATACCTAGTGACATTTAGTTGGGAACTGGGTTACTGGATCTCTCTCTCTCTCTCTCTCTCTCTCTCTCTCTCTCTCTCTCTCTCTCTCTCTCTCTCTCTCTCTCTCTCTCTCTCTCTCTCTCTCACACACACACACACACACACACGCAGCAGAGGTTTTCTCTTGCACCTTCGTTGTTACCGGAGGGCAACTGTTGTGGCGCTGTAGTGTCACGCCTACAGTTGTGATTGTAATGTCTTCGGTGTATTTCACTGATTCGTTCTATTCCCTTTGTCATGTTATCTGTTGGCCACCGACGCCACGTTATCCAACAATCTCATCGACGTGGCTGGCAAGGGAAAGCTGCCGGGAGACGCCATAACCCCCCAAGAGGACGGATTTCAGACCTTCAAACATCCGTGCCTTCTCTGTGTCGGTAAATTCATATCCTGATTTTTGTGTGTATATCTCCCATGAATAAATGCGCAATATAAGTGACTGGGCGGGTCGTGAAACCTCCTTTGAAAATCCGCTTAACTCATAATCACCAGGGATTTCATTAAAGTGGCCGCATCACCATGGCAACGAAGAGTATTGGCTCCATTTTTCACTGGCAGCCATGATGGATTAGAGAGGACGACCACTCACTGCTCTTTAAACCCTCTCCATTCCACGAAATACGAATCCTCATCAACTTTACCTATAAATTTCAAACTGTTCTCATATATTTTTCTCCCATCCTCCTCCATAAATCCTGCAAATGGAGAGTATTTTCATGCACCAATGAGGTCTTTTTATGAAAGATGGGGAGGCTGGCCAAGGGCAATAAAAGCAACAAAAATAAAAATACCACTAAAGTGCCAGTCCCCTTAAAGTTTAACAGAGTTAGCCGAAAGTCAGAGACAAATGTCTTGAAACCTCCCTTTTAAATAGACTCAAATCACAGGAAGTTGAGTATATAAGTAAATTAGTAAATCTCCTCTCCACATCCTGGCAGGACACGCAGCCATGTGAGGGTATGTGGCAGTGAGAGAAGGGAATAAGGGGTGTCTTTGTGTAGGTTGTGTCGAATGAATGAGAGTGACGCAGCTTGACTGACTCCTCTCATCTGGTTCAAGTTCACACCGCACGCGCGCGCACACGCACAAACACACACACACACACACACACACACACACACACACACACACACACACACACACACACACACACACACACACACACACACACACACACACACACACACACACACACACATAAAATAGTGTATTAATCTCACTCAAAACTCAGCAGTACATCCATAATTTCTTGAAAGCAACATATAAATGCTAGAAGTATATTGCATAGCTGTGTGCACCAACCAGCTATTCATGGAGCACAGTACAGCTCAATCGGCAGCTGCAAAAACATCCCGCCCAGTCCTAATGCAGCGCTGGTGGAGTCACGCCGCCATGGCGCCACAAACACGATCACGTGCAAACTGTGGATGCTCGAGATGTCAAACAACACGCAACCAAGGTAATATTTTTCATAGTGAACCAGCCATCCTCCATCCACCACTGACAACAGTTGACTGGAGGTTGTTTTTTGTTTCACTGCTTCTTATTTTGTTCTGAATCATCTTATTTCTTACATGTGCAGTGACTGTGGATTAAACCTTGGAAGATTCACGGTTCCAAGTCCAGACACGTAACCCTGCATTATTTCAAGAAAAATCTTGGGCAACCAAGACGCTGACTGTTTTTTATGCAAACGGAAAAAGTGACGTCATTTTCCAACAAATTTGATAAACGAATGGCTTATAATTATTCTTGGAGTTGGAGGGTGGAAGAATGTTGTTTACAGACCACCCACCCGCTTGGTGTCTTCTTCACAGGGAAAATTTGTGCATGAATAGACAAAGATGTTTACAGTGAAGCAGACCACACCAGACACATCATCTCCCTATCACTCTTGCACTCTTATTAAAACCATTTCTATCAAAAGTAACTACTATTTTTCATTTTCATCGTTTTACAACTATATGACTTGTGATACGGTTTATGGTCAACTGTGTTCTTGACCAGGCTCGCTATACAAGGTGACTTGACGAGAAGACACTAAAGCTAGCAGGTTATTTTCTCAAAGTGTCCCCAGGATAAAAAGAATGGTGCAAAATGTTAGACTTTGGCATCCATCAGTTCACAGTGAAGGAGCAATGTATCACCAAACTTATGTACAGTTTGTTCCCGGAATAGAAGCAACATTACTATTTTACGGAGAAAACTGCTCGTGCGTGACTCAAACCCTTACTTTACGATGCTCCGTCTTAACACTTGACCGCAGGACTGAAAATGATTCCTGACTTGACCGCATACTTGTACAATAATAAGCATCACAGAGGTACATACTTTCTTTTTATGCATTCTTTTAAGAGTTATCTAATATGCATCATTTAAGCGTCACAGTGACACAAACAAGGTGACAGTCCCGAGATTTTATTGAAGGTATATTTTTCATGTATTCCCAGACACAAACAGAGGCAGGAAGATGAATTAGTTGCCCACAGATACAGCACCACGAATTGCAACGAAAAGTACGATATAAAGTTGATCTTTTTTCCACCAGACATCATTTCATACGGTGACGTCATGATCAACATGTGTATCCTGTAATATCATCCATTTGTACATATTCTGTATGAGTTTTGCATACATGATTTATTCCAGCTGTTCATGCGTGCTATTGGTTAATTTCACTATGTGTATTACATTTCATTGCACCAGCAAATGCCAATAGAGCAAAGGCAAAATTACCAACTCCAGTGACAAGTGAATACAGATTTTTATCAACAACAATTTCACAAAATAATGTTACGCATGAATATATTGTCTTCTCATTATTATTCTCTTCTATTCGGCCTAATAATAAACTAATCAAATAACGGAAACATGCGCTGACGGCACTAGCAGCAGTGGGCGGTATGACCCTAGCGGCAGCACGAGGCACACTGAACGTGCGTGCGATGAGGCAACGTAGCAAATAGCTTGATACAGGCATGAGAGGAGGGTGAGGAGACGCCAAGTAGTGACTGATGAACTATCCCAGACACAAATCCTGCACCAAGGAGAGCCCTATAACTTCTTTCTGTTTCCTCGACTCTCGTAGTATTTTCTGATCCAGCATTCATATGTAAATGTGATATGTTTATGTTCCCAAACCGACTCGCAAAGCATCCGTCTACCTACAGAGGTCGGCAGCCATTGTTGTGATACTAATGTATTTCTTAAAACATTACGTTTTTCGCGTTCCCTCGTAATAGTAGTAGTAGTAGTAGTAGTAGTAGTAGTAGGAGGAGGAGGAGGAGGAGGAGGAGGAGGAGGAGGAGGAGGAGGGGTAGTAGTAGTAGTAGTAGTAGTAGTAGTAGTAGTAGTAGTAGTAGTAGTAGTAGTAGTAGTAGTAGTAGTAGTAGTAGTAGATTCCTTAACGTTGCTGTTGTTGTTGTTGTTGCTGCTGCTGCTATTGTAACATTATTCAAAGTTTACTTATTTGTCTTCTCGCCTTACCCTCCCTAAACTCCGCAACGCCTTAATCTTTGTGGAGTGAAGACAATCACGATGAAGTTCAGTTTACTTACGCACCACCTTAAAGAGAATCTTGGCGCCAGCTTGTGTTCACCTGAATGAGGCTAGGAGGCGCCGAGGCATAAAAGTGAGCAAGTATAGTATATATAGATAATCATTTAAAAAAAGTCTACATATTCTTATTTAACAAACAGCTTGATTCCTTTCTTAATTCAACATTCTAACTAATGTTTACTAATGCACGTCTTTAAGTTGCCATAACAATAATAACACTACTTTTCCACTCAAAAAATCCATAGCACCCACGTCCTTCACGCATGAGCTCTACTCAGAGAGGATCGAAGGAGGAACACGCTGTCATTATTAACATGGACCGGAGGAAGAAAGAGATGGTCTAGAGAGGGGAACGTTATGGTGTTGATATTCCCGAGCAGTAGTTGGGGTGCTAGGAGTAGTGCTGCTTTATCTTACCACAATGCCGTTAGTAGTAGGGCTATCGCGACGCACAGGCCTAATTTCATAACAAATGGAATGAACAGCAATAGGACTAATAATAAAGAAGGACACATGTCTTCCTTATATCAGAAGTTACCTTTCCTGACACTCATCGAAGTAAATCAGTAAAAAGATGAAGAAAAGAAATAAAGAAGAACAAAAGCAGTGACTTATTTTTTTCCTACCAAGTAAAACACAGACGAATAAGAACGAAGGTGACGGCAAAAAGCGTGGATGGGGAACACGAGATAACAGAGATAACAAGGAATGACGAGATAAAGTTTATGGACCCCAGAGAGAGAGAGAGAGAGAGAGAGAGAGAGAGAGAGAGAGAGAGAGAGAGAGAGAGAGAGAGAGAGAGAGAGAGAGCGAGCGAGCCAACATTAAAATATTTACCAAAATGACGAACGGAAATTTAAAATGATAACTTTAATATTCATATTGCTTTTTTTCAATCATTTATTTATTTCATCATTTACGTGTTTATCTAGTTTTTTTTCTTTTTTGTCTTCCTTTTACGAGAGAGTAGGAAAAACAAATATTAAAAGAGGTGTGTATTTGAGCTGCGTTTTAATCGATGCTGTTCAAATACACTCTCTCGCGGGTCCATTACTGCAGCCACTTGCGCTTCCCAGGGAAATGTTGAGAGAGAGAGAGAGAGAGAGAGAGAGAGAGAGAGAGAGAGAGAGAGAGTAGTAGTAGTAGTAGTAGTAGTAGTAGTAGTAGTAGTAGTAATAATAATAATAATAATAATAATAATAATAATAATAATAATAATGATAATATTGCTATTGCTGCTGCTGCTTCTCTAAGTGCTGCTACTTCTATTACCGTTATTACTGTAGAAGTCTTAGTAGTAGTAGTAATAGCACCAATAATAGGAATAATAGTAATAGTAGGTGTTGTTCTTGCCGTTATGACGTGCTAGGGTAGTTTTTGTTGTCATTATTCACATTATCGTGCAGTCCCCTCTTTACTTGTGATCTCTGCCACCACTCCCTGTTGGCGCCACTCTCGAGATTCAAAAGGCTTTATCTTCCTATCCATAGCTGGAGGTTGTTGACCAAAGCATGGAGGGAGATAAGAGGGAATGGGGACAACCTTCCACACACGTTGTTTGCTTTTCGTTCCTTTTGCTAACGGTAATTATCCAACATAACTGTGCGAGCGTGAGTGCACATGTGGGTGTATGCAATCCACCCCAACTCACGAGACATTTTTCTGTTTTATATCGAAAGCTATCACCGCATTTATCTGTACACTTATCTTGCCATCCTTTTGAACCTGCCTTGGTGATCGTTGTTTCAGTTTCAGTGAGATGGGAAGGGAGCGACGCAAAATGTGTAGCTTGGACATATCTAGATGACGAAATGTATAGTGTAAAGATAGATAAATTGTATGGCAATAGTAGAGTCACATCAAGTTGACGAAATATCCATGTATTGCCCCATTAACACTCGTCATACATAGACATTGCTCATATTATAATACCACGCGTGGATAATGTTCTGTTGCTTCTTTTTATAAATTGTTAGAAATCACCAACGTAAACAGAAAGGCAGATCACGATATTTTGCCACTTCAACTCATAAAAATTCCAGGAAACACAAGAGTAATCAGTGAACAGTCTCATCTTCACAGTATTACTTCACTGTAGGAGCTTCCTTGAAAGCCACAGAAGACAAAAGCTGCTTGTGTTCGAACGTTCCTTTTCATGATGTGCTCTTAACATTCAAGGGACTGAAGGAGCAGGTGAATACATGTAAACAGTTCATACCCACCCACACACACACACCCACACCCACACACACACACACACACACACACACACACACCATCCATCCATCCATCCATCCATCCATCCTTCCATCAATCCATCACTTACTCAACAACGACCGAGAAGAGGGAGCGTTCAGCAAAGGCTCACTGCAGGAAGGCTGGGAGGGTGCAGGTGTTAGGTCCAGCAGTGAGTGAAGAGAAAGGGGAGAAAGGAAGGGCAGAAAAGCTTTAAATTGGCAATGTCTCTAGATGCTTGAGAGCTAGGACGGTTTAACTTGATAAGGGAAAAGTAAAAACCAAATCAGAAGAAAAGAAGGTAAGGTGAATTGACTGAAGCACAGTAATTAGGGAGTTTTAGAAGATTACACAAATATATGGGTAAGGATGACAGGTGGATATTATATTATTACATCTATTTTATTTATTTATATGTAACTGTATGGTTTCTTCTTTCCTAAATTCTTATGTTCTTGTTGGCTTTGAGTTGACATGGTGATGATGTGACAATATCAATATGTAACAAAAAAAATGAGGAGAATTGGTAGATTTCAAAATAAAAACCAACACGCACTTATAATTCATTACTGTGATGAATTAAAACAGTGGATACCAAAATGTACTCGTGCTATTTCGTGGTATGAGTACAATAGCTTTGCCTCACTTGTCCTTCCTGCCCGCCACACCATCTCCGTCTGCCGTGCTTCCTCCTCCCTCTCCTTCACTTTCTACCCAGTCTCACTCAGCAGCAGTCGACCACCTCCCTCTGGCAATGCATTACTTACAGTTCCCAAGCACCACACACACACACACACACACACACACACACACACACACACACACACACACACACACATACAGGTTAGTTTCCTCCAGGCTGCCTCTTACTCCCATGAAAGATCTTTTTCAAGTGCTCGACTGGAGTTTTTGATGTGTGTGTGTGTGTGTGTGTGTGTGTGTGTGTGTGTGTGTGTGTGTGTGTGTGTGTGTGTGTGTGTGTGTGTGTGTGTGTGTGTGTGTGTGTGTTTGAAAGAGGGAGTGCATTTAAGGTATGGCCAGGTAGCACCAGTACCAGTTAAGGAGAGGCGATGGACAGGGGGTTAGCTAAGCAGAACAATTTTTGGAATTTAACATATTGCCATGGCTCTCACTCTCCTTTCATCACCGCCCCATCAACTTTACCCTCACCTCCTCCTTAACGCGGTCACCCAGCACTGCCTTATCTTATCAGCTTCTTTTCCTGGCTCGCAGCACTGCCTCCATTTTCCTGTCCGTTATCCACATATTCATTCACTGACATCATCTCACTTTCTCCATTCCTCATCTCGTCCTTTACGTGGGTAGTGCATTCTTAAACTCATGTGCGAACACATCCCGCGAACACACACACACACACACACACACACACACACACACACACAGGTGGAAGGAACAAACAAGAGAATGAAAAAATAAAATGCTCTTAAACTATGATATTTCCTTGTCCTTTTGTTCCATGGAGTGGCGTTTTTGTTCTTTCCGGTGAGACACAGACGAGCACTGAGGACAGACTGGCTTGTTTCATTCCCTCCCACCACCCACACCCACCACCCGGCAGGGGTAGGGACGCAGTGGCGTGGCCTCAGCGTGCCTCGGGCCATCACTCCCTTGCCACCACGCAAGGCACGACACGACGACATTTACGGGAATATATTTTAAGGAAAATGAACTATACGAATGAAAGCCCGATCCCTGGCCGTCCTTAGTGTTGCTGAAGTGTGAATAAAGGATGAGCAAGTGTGCGGTGAGGGCCACACTGGGTCTCCAGGTGACGCCTTCGGTAGTTTCAGTGCAAGTTAACATTTACTACTTAGATAGTTGAGTACGACTCCCATGCATTACCTACTAGGCTTAACCACAATCACTTTTGCTTATATATATATATATATATATATTATAATATATATATATATATATATATATATAGATATATATATATATATATATATATATATATATATATATATATATATATATTACACACGTATATGACGTTGTTGTTTTTTTTCTTTTTTGTGTGCGATTGATGAATTTTTGTAGCCGTACACATATTAATCATTGTGCTTCTTTTGCAGGACTGGCGATCAAGTGTTATGATTGCAACAGTCACCTCGATAGGGACTGTGCCACCCTACCAGCAGACAAAGCCGAGAAGTTTCTTAAAGACTGTGGGAATCGGGACAACGGAGAGCAATACAACTTGTGTAGGAAGCTTGACATGTACCTCGACATGGACTTCGGTGAAAGTGAGTTTCTCTGAGCCAAGACCAAGATATATACACCTACTTACATCTCTTTGTCTTGGGTTCAACAGTGCGGAAAGATAGATCCCCACACTGTACATGCTGATATTTGAAATAAGACAATGCTAGCTGATGTAGATTTACATTTGTTATTATGACATGAAACATTGTTCTTATGCAAAATACCTATGATTTACTGAACCAGCTTCCTAGGTCACATAGACAATTAATAAATACATAACTTTCCAGCTCAAACAAAATAACATAACAAAAAAGTAATGGTTCCAAACATAAGTACCTCTTCTAGTTAATACATACTGTCAGGCAAAGTCATTCATTAACTTAGTCATCAGCGATGAGAAGTAACAAAAAGAGAGGAATGTGTAAAGCGTTCGTGAAGACTTGAAGCAAAATTACAGACATTACTTATACTCCACTGTATTGCAGAACACCCAGCGGAGAACCGCATCCACCGAGACTGCGGCTATATGGAAAAGGAGGAAACCAAGGACGAGTCAAGCAACTGTTACTACAAGAGCGGCTACAACACTCGCACGTGGGTCTGCTCCTGCAAAGATGACGGCTGCAATCCTGCCTCAATGCCCTCCGTCGCCGCCTTCCTCCTGCCCCTCCCTGCTCTCGTCGCCGTCCTGAGGGGGCTATACTAGCCTTCCTGTCCTTATCCCTCCCCTTCCTCCCTCCTTTTACGTTTACTTTCAAATGACCGGTGCACTTCTGTCTCCCTCACTTCCTACAGGTAATCGTTCTTCCATTTCTTCTCCAAATATGTCTCTTTCTGTCCATGCTGTGGTTATTGCTGTGTTGTCTGCTCAGCGTCCCCCCTCCCCTTCTCCGCCATTCCTCTCCTCCCCCATTCCTGTGGTAGATGGTAGTGGAGGCACATTAGTCCCTTAGAAGATAATGAGGCACAAACGTAGACCTTCCAGGTGTAAAATGAAAAAAAAAATGAAAAAGGTTAAAAAAAATGGTTCCGCTTTTCCACGAATCATTGTTTTGTTTTCAATAATTAAAGGCAAGAACCACTGATCGTGCTTCTATCGGTGAAAAATAAACATCCCCTTGCCGAGTGGCATCACGAGCCTGGCCCTCCGTCAGGCAGTCCAGGCCGGCGGCGCCGGGTCTAAGACCGTAGTGTCGTCGGCAAGCGACAGCTCAAGGGCACAGTTGTGATCTCATAGTCAGAACCTTCACTGTAGATAAAATTATTACGCAAGAATCAACGCCTTTTCCATATAGCGTAGATATAATCTAGTAATTGTTAATTGTTGCGACAGATGAATGTAGGGCGTATATATATATGCGTTGATTTCAGTTTTGTTGATGTTAGCTTCAGTCAAAATTTCGTAGATTAGATCACCTCACTCCAAATGCAATACTGTATATTGAATTGATTTTTTTCTGATGACGCAGCTCAAGTGAGAGTCATGTTAGAACGAGCGAAACTTCGAGTCATACTTTTTTATCTAACGACCATGCCACCCACTCTCGCCGTGACGCCATGGTCTACACACAGCAATGACAGGGACATCGTGCTTCCCCACCCGGCCTCAGCGGCACCTCGTCGAGGCCAACCGCATTATTGATCGTGTCTTAACCCTGGAGGTTAGAATCAAAATTCTATGGTGGAGAAGAGGAAGCGTGGGATGGTAGACACAAGATTTTTCTCTCTTTATTTTTCTACTGAGTAGAAAATATAACACAGTTCAGGAAGCAAGATATGCGTTAGTAAGAAGCAATAAGAGTGTGTCGCGGGGGGTCGGGGGGGGCAGGGTGTGGGCTGGCCCTACCAAGCTCCACCACTCAAATCGGCCTTGTGATGGGAGAAATTTACAAAAAAAAAATAATAATAATAATATGGGAGGCTAACATTTCTCATCGGTCAAGTTTTCCATTGTATTTATCGTAAAAGACAGCAAAATGGCGGGTTTTAGTAAGTAGGTGTTTACAAGGACATAAAAACATCACAACACAAGGGAGGCTGGAAGAAGCCATTGGGATTACAGGTGACAATCCCAGAATGAAGCATGATTACCTATTTTCATCTGTCATATCCATCCACAAATTTGTATAATCTTTTTAAAATTCCCTTTCGAATCAGCGCTAACAACCTGGTTACTGGTCTACTCAGATCACTTACAATTTCATCTGCAAATAAATTGTTCATCTCTACTTCAATTAAACTTTGGACTCTCGTCTTGAAAAAATAATAAATAAATAAAATAGCACGTCACCTCAAAGCAGTCTTGAACAACTTATTTCATTGTTACGTGCATCTCAAACAGTCTCAAAAGATCAGCCCCATTAGTAGAGAATGTTAGCCAACACCTGCCATGTCTCAATTCACAATGCTGGACAGACTATATCAATCATGAACATGACCGTGGACAAATCTTATGTCCGATACATTCCAAGCAAGCTTTATAAAATGTCAAACTATAAATCAAGTTACTGTTCTTGGCTGGTTATAAACATCAAATGTATTACACCTAAAAAGAAACCTTTCAGCGATGGATCCTCAACAGGGATTAGAACTTTTGCTCATAGTAACGAGGTAAGAGTAAATGAAAAGGTGGAACTGCTTTTGCTCATTGTGACGAGGTACGGAGTGAATGAAAAGGTAGCCAAGATGAAGTTAGTCACACTATCTTACTAGTCATGAAGATTTTCATAAAAGACAACCATAATTATTTATTTTTGATGTGTCTAATATTATTCTTCTATCTCATCAAATAAACACGCAGAGACAATGTACTAAGACAGGGAGAGCAGGTTCGGTCGGCTCTGGGAAGTATCCGAGCTTAGACAGATTCACACACCATTGGTATCAGTCTGATGAACTGATGTTGGTAATTATATGAAATAAAGCGTTTTGTCTTTACGTGTTCAGACTGTCCCAGATCACTTGCTTCCTCCTTTCAAGGAGTTCTAAGAGAAAGCATTATGAAAAAATTATGTAAATACTACAAAATAGCAACGGTATTGACGAACCAGATAACAGCCGAACTTCACTCGGCAGCAAGCAAGGGTTGTGTCCTAAATAGGTGGGCCTCGGCGGGCCGATCACACCCTGAAGCGACCGAGCTGAGTTTCTTGACCTGTGGTCTCCAACACAGTGTCACCAATGTGACTCTTCACACGTAAGATATTGCTAAATTAGGTTTATGAAATGTACATATATATTTTCACAGATTTACAAAAATCTACACTCTGATCACTTTTCGAGTTTTCAACTTGGTGAAAACGACGATCTTCAATTTTTAATCTCGAGTGCCTCATAGGCATATCCCTCAACACATTAACTCAAGATGACCAACTTTAGCTTATTTAAAAGCTCGCAACATGACCCAAACTTGGACGCTATGTCGAGAGTATTTGGTGTCAAGTAAATAATTGTCACTGATATGAAAGACATTGTATGCAACGAATAATAGGTACTGAAAGTGATAGGTATGCAAAGGTACGTTTCCATGGGAGTGTGTGGTAGGATGTAGGACAAACCCTTGCGTGCGTGGGCTCTCTGCCACACTTAGGAGGCACTTTGTACACTAGACTGAGATACCTCAACATGTACACGAACCACAACACCAACGGAGTCCAGCCAAGGATCCAGCAACGGGCGAGAATATTAGTTTTATTCCGTCTCAGATTTGCGTCCGTAACCGAGAGAAGGCTGTGCCGGCGGTTGGTCGTCGGCACGACGCGCTGAAAACGTGACGTCGGTGCCAATTTGTGCCATTGCTGTTCTGATTGTTCATTGTAATGTTGGACTCTATCTTGTGAAATACTATTTTGTATTGGAAGATATTTTCGTAACAGAGAAGTATCAATTGAGAAAGACCATCCCCTGTAAAAGTGTAACATATTGCCGTTGAAGTTTCAGATATTAATACTGTTTTCTTTATAACACTATTCTTTTCTTGCATGTAAATAAAAGCTAAATAGGTAACTAGACTAGTATGGATCATCCTGGCATGCATTTCTTGATCAATCGGGGTCTTTAGATGGACGTAGAGGGATGATCCTTTATACGCCACCACCTGACGGACACTCACTCCCAGCCTGCCAGGCCACGCTGTGCCAGGCTGCCACAGCGGTGAGTGAGACCTCCACACAAGCAAGGAACACCAGGTAACTAGTGCAGCAAATGCACCTAAAAGACGTAACTCGCACACGCACTCACATACAGATAAATGAGCGCGCGCGCGAGCGCGAGCACACACACACACACACACACACACACACACACACACACACACACACACGTGTGTGTGTGTGTGTGTATGTGTGTGTGCGTGCGTTGAGGGGTACTGTAAATAACAAAGTAGAAAATAATAACAGTTTGGGAGAAAATGACGATGGAAGCATGGGTTAACTTTTACTAATGTTAATGCTTCATCTCCTCGAGCATGTTGGATGCATCATGAGAATAGCATTGGTAATCTTCACCTCCTCCCCGTCCGCAAGGTAAGTAGAGGAAGAAGAAAAGTATTCCTACGTGACAGTCGGCGAGTGGGAGCGAAAACTGAATGAAATACACATGGCTTTAAATGTGTTTCCTGTTCATGTTTTCGTACATACTAAATTCAATAAAAGTCAAGATGGAAATGGATCCGTAAGTATAACTCATTATGATTTTCTTTATAGATCCGCAGCCTGATACAGTAACGCAAAACGATAATGTTTATGATCTATACAACCATCGGAATAAAAAAAAAAATATTGATTATAAGATAAGGTTTTCAACGTGTAGACTACGTAATGTTCAAAGGGGATGCTGAATGTATGAAGACACGTAAAACATTAACCCGAAAAAACAAGAATCCTGTGCCATTACCAGTCATTATGTTAAAGCTTAATACCAGTAGATTTTATTGTTTTATTGTTGTGGATAGTCATACTTTTCTTCGTTTAACAATATCGAGAGGAAAATTAAACACATATTCCAACAAAGTCCCCCATTATAATCATTATTTTATTTGCTCAATGTCTATATTTTTTAACTCCAGCAGTGCCTTTCTGTCCAACCACACATTCTTACTTATTTTATCGTAACGAACTCAGTTTTGTAGAATAGGCCATGAATATCATTATTCCTAACGAAAAGAATAAAAACAAGACCACCAAGACGCTACGATGACCTTGATTAAGTTTTGAAGTACTCGAATGAGGCTACTGAAATGTTCACATTTAGAAGTTCCGCTGGAGCTTCCGAATGAAGACAGCGGTGTTGTCAACGAGTGTTGTCCATGGACTATTTTCATCTATGAGGCTTCTGACAGACGCCGTCACGTGGCCAGCCATCCTGTCTCCATATGCACCACGTACGATTCAACTTTAATATTTGCATAACGACAGATGTAGTTCAAAACATGATCGACATTTATGCAATCAAGTAGTAAATCATTAAAATATTTGGCATGCACTGAGAGATTATTTTACTTACGCTAAACCAATTGAGGCGATGACTGACAGAATCCAGTCGTAAACTCCAGGTAAGAGCATCAGCACCGACATGCCCGCCACCACCAACACCGACAACACTTTAGGTAACGACAGCGAAGCAGTCTGTCCCGCCGCAGTGAATGAGGGGCAAGACGAGAGATGAATGATGACTAATATATTCAAACCAAGATTTCAGAAAACTACGACTGTAAAGGAATACATACTAACATAACAAGAACTTTTTTCTCAACTAAAATTTTGTATGAAAAGAGTTGCATTGTTTCCTCATAAAAAATCTGCAAATCTTATCCTTCACAAAGCTTACTTAATTAAAAGATGCAATAAATATCCTCATGAACAAATCTACTAATCTTATCCTTCACAAAGTTTACTTAACACAGCAGTCAATGGGACATCACCTTACCTGAAGGCTTCCTCCGACACCCTCTACGGCCTTGCTGCCCAGACTCAAGGTCCCCGCCGCCCCCAGTCCAGTCCCCACCAAGTACCCGACGGAACTCAGGACCTGCACCGCAACACTGGCCAGGTCCGGAAGAAGGGACAGCACCTGATGGACATTGACCATCGATTAACGAAACAATATGGTGTAACACAAACTATACAAAAGAATGATAAAACCAAACATATGACGTTACTCTCAATGCTATGCAATCAGTTACTAAATGCAAGTACTGATTATGTACAGCACACGAGTGGTTATACTCGTATAGCTGTACATGAGGTGGGTCTGGAAAGAGGAAAGTGTAAATATTGTCATTTCCAAGTAAATATTGTTATTTCCAGCAGCAGCAGCTGCAACAGTGTTAGCGGTACTACTACTACTACTACTACTACTACTACTACTAGTAGTAGTAGTAGTAGTAGTAGTAGTAGTAATAGTAGTAGTAGTAGTAGTAGTAGTAGTAGTAGTAGTAGTAGTAGTAGTAGTAGTAGTAGTAGTAGTAGAAGTAGTAGTAGTAGTAGAAATGGCAGCAATAGTAGTAGTAGTAATAGTAGCAGCAGCAGCAGCAGCAGCAGCAGTAGTAGCAGCAGCAGTAGCAGCAGCAGCAGCAACAGCAACAGCAGCAGCAGCAGCAGCAGCAGTAGAGAGAGAGAGAGAGAGAGAGAGAGAGAGAGAGAGAGAGAGATTACAATAATTGTGTGAACTATTGTAAAATGAGTACAATAGCCTGTCTCTTTTACCTGGGTGATGGCTGAGGTCCATGGCTCAAGGAATGGGAGATTAAATAAGGAGCTGCCACTGCCTCTCCCCTCCTCCCGGATAACTCGATGACTCTCAGGCCCTGCTTTTACATTCTCCAGATTCCACACTGCGAACAAAATTAACTTGCTATACATATACCACAATATAGTTATACATTATGACAAGCATATAAAACGTGTACAGTAATCACCAAACAACCAGAACACAGTAAGATATCCCATACAATTCATGAGTGTAGATTTTACGGCTTGATTATATATACGTGTATCATCAACAGTAGTCGGGCAGGATATGAAAAACTTATTTTTTATAGTATGAAAAAATTAGACAAACACATCCAACATCTAATCGGTTGGTCACCATTCCAGGTGTTTGTGAGTTCGACGCAGAGTAAGATTCAAATCCGTGAATTGAGTGATTCAGTTTGGACATTGGTCTCTTACAGGGGAGGCGCCCACTTAGAAGAGGCTTTTCTTGCAGAACAAACATGTAGACATGTTGATGATGGTAAAAACTATGATGATGATGATGATGATGATGATGATGATGATGATGATGATGATGATGATGATAATAATAATAATGATAATAACAACAGCAACAACAACACGAACAACACCAACAACATCACCAACAACAACAGTGAGTATGATAAGTACAGGCCAAAAAACACATGTAAATAAACAAACCATTGAATGTGTTAGAGACGATATCCTTGCTCGAGATCTCAGAGACAATGAGCTCCCGTGGCCTGGTCTCTGCCGCTGTCCACAGTACCACCACCACCACTACCATCACACCACAGCATCGTCTGATGGTCATTCAAAAATGTTTTAGTTACATGTGTATCGTACGTACGGAGCAGGAACATCAGATTAACAGTATGACTTTCCTTGAAAATAAATAGCATTTTTCAAAGAAAGTTATAGCGTAAGAATATTTCCTGAGCACCTCAGTACCTTATGACATGTGTGAAATTTAAACTTTGTGATGTCATTAGCAAGGTTGTGTAATAAAGATGTCCGAGGATCTAGAAAAAAATTCATGCATCATACTTTTTTTTCCTTTTTCCCCATCCAAGTTCCTTTACACACACACACACACACACACACACACACACACACACACACACACACACACACACACACACACACTATACGATACAAAAATGTTTGACTGTTATAAGAGAACAACACACATTCATTGCTGCAGATCAGTCTATGAAATCTAAATATATTAACAATGAGAGACGCATCATCAAGGCCTGAGAAAGACTGAATACTGATACATCGCCACGTCTGCCTGGAAACATTTCTCTATTACTCACGACTCAATTAACACTCACAACCATTCCTTACCCGCACATCTTCATTCCTGGCGAAGCACAAAGGGTGATCGCGTACGACCTGTCACTGTTGTGTTCACCCCTTAGCACAAAAGCAGACACACACTGGAGAGTAGAGATCACTGGGATGCTTCAGAAACAATCGAAACACACTGACTTGAAGCATTGAACACGAGGTGATGAATAATGATTGAATGAATAGATGGATAAGTAGGTGGATAATAAATAAATAAAAACGCATACTGTTATATAGTTCAGACACAACCACGGTACTACTTAAACAGTGTATGTTTTTGTTTTCATACATTAGATTTCAGTGGTGTTTACAGGTGGTTATGGAGAGAGAGAGAGAGAGAGAGAGAGAGAGAGAGAGAGAGAGAGAGAGAGAGAGAGAGAGAGAGAGAGAGAGAGAGAGAGTATTACGACGGATTGATATATAATACACAAAAAAATAGTAAATTTATTTTCACACTAGTCTACCATTCAAAGAGTAATATTCATTTTCTTTGATACTCTCCTTGGATAACTATACTATACGTCTCTTTCCACATCGTTTTTGCTGTACTTTTCTTATTCCTTAATAATATTCATCTTCTCTTCTAAATTCTCTCTCTCTCTCTCTCTCTCTCTCTCTCTCTCTCTCTCTCTCTCTCTCTCTCTCTCTCTCTCTCTCTCTCTCTCTCTCTCGTCCTAGATTCCCTTCATTGATGGAAGGGTTGAGTTGACATGAGACATCGTAATGAAGGAGTGACAGTCTTGATGAATGGATGGCGTACCTTGCCTCAGACATTTGATGAACCACAGCCAGGGAGATGAGGAGACTGATTGCTACACCCATGCCGTTGGGAGGCTCGTAAGATCAAGTATTCTAATTATTTTCTTGCATATTTTTGTTATTTTACACACACACACACACACACACACACACACACACACACACACACACACACACACACACACACACGTACAAACTACAGTACGTGGTGTGTTCCTGGCAGCAGCCCCTTGAGTCTCTCTGTTAATAACAATGATGCAGACTTACGTAAGCAAACATACGTCAAATGTAGGTAATGGCAGAGTGGAGTTGTCATCGGACTCATTACTTAGTTTGTCACATCCCGACGGACTTCAGGTTTGTTTACCAAACCTGTTTAAGGAAAGTTTCCATTGTCTCACATTCTCTCTCGCTTTCATCAGTGGCAGAAAGTAATAGGAAAATCCTTCGAGACGGCAATTTTAATACAATAAATTCTTATTACACAACGACTATGTTTATTTGCATAATAATTTTGATTTCTACACCAGTAAGACATCCATCAATACGTCATTGTGTAGAAAATACTCTGTTGCATCCATTATCAATGATAGTGGAAAAATCTTACACAAGTGGTCTCTGTTGTGGTAGTTCTACACTGCCATCTCCTGTAGTATGTGATCAGAGGCATTAGTGCGAAAGGAACTTAGGCTCATGTCGACTGTACATTTGAATGCTAACTCTCATAGATGTAGAAGCATAAACGGAAAAGTTTAGATAAGTTATTATCATTATTATTATTATCATTATTATTATTATTATCATCATCATCATCGTCATCATCATCATCATCATCATTACTATAACAACAACAACAACAGTAATAATAATAATAATAATAATAATAATAATAATAATAATAATAATAATAATAATAATAATAACAACAACAACAATAATAATGAAATACTAACAACATTAATATTGGAACCTTGAGCAGTATCCATGTGGAGTGTAATATAACTAGAATCCCCACTAAAATTCTGGTGGTGTTTGGGGAGAAAAGAAAAACATGAGGTTGATCTTGAGGCTTAGTGGCGAACTCGACCTCGCGTGGGACCCCTGACCTAGTCGCCCGCCTCTGCGCCAAAGCCTGCCCATGTGTGAGGTGAGGCTCGGATGCCACATGCTAGTGTGCAACATTTTCTCTCAATTTGCTGTCGAGGCGCATGACTTTCCTTGTTCAAGGTTCTTTGTTTACGGCACGGCAAGAAAATATGCAAGAGATACAATGAAAAGAAACTCCTAATGTCACGAGTGCGTATCTGTAAGAATTCTGTAACAATGGCACCGGACAACGTCAGCAGCGAATTGCAGGTGCAAGAGAATGGAGTCAAACTGGATAGCCAGTGAAGGTCTGACCTCCGTGCTACCAGGAGGCGCTTGTCGGAGCTTCAACATTCATCACTTTTCCTCTCTTACCACTACAGTAAGGTCTTCCTCCTTCAGCTGTTCTGCATCATAACAAGTTACCAGACACTTGTGAGTGATGCTGGGCAACACTACAAAACATAATAGCTTCAATATAAATCATGGGAATTGTGAATATCTTGGTCAACATAGTTTGTCTCGAGCTGGAACAAGCTGTTGGCGAGCGAGGATGGAAAACATTGCGTCATTGTGTGACCCCGATGGTGGATCCTGACGGTACTTGCATGTGACCAGGTGCATTGCACTTCAGTGAAAATGAAACGGACAAGCACACACATTCTCTCTCTCGATACACCATCACACGTGAGCTCTCTCGTCTTGGCTCATAATTGTGGTTTGAAAGCATCTCTCTCTCTCTCTCTCTCTCTCTCTCTCTCTCTCTCTCTCTCTCTCTCTCTCTCTCTCTCTCTCTCTTATTACTCTTCGTCTTGGTGCTCTCTCTTCTCTCCTCG
>CM035188.1:13463882-13491288 GCA_020233015.1 Callinectes sapidus | reverse complement strand
TAGTAGTAGTAGTAGTAGTAGCATTAGTAGTAGTAGTAGTAGTAGTAGTAGTAGTAGTAGTAGTAGTAGTAGTAGTAGTAGTAGTAGAAGTAGTAGTAGCAGCAGCATCATTATTATTGTTATCTTTATTTGTATCACAACTATCATCACTATCCTTATTCCTTTTCATATCTATCAACACATATTGCCCCTCATTGAGTAAGTAAATCCCTCCCCACTCCATACTCTCTCTCTCTCCCCGCTATTTATCTTGGCCTCCATGCAGGCTCACGCTCCCTTTCTTGGGCGTCCTTGCTTCGTCTACCCCGCCAAGTAATAATTTCTTGTCTCCCCCCTTCACCTTTCTCCTCCCACACAAAACTTCGTCGTTCAAACACTCGGCTGTATTATTCCTTCCTTCCAATACCCTTAACGTCCGCTTGCAATTAGGGGTCCATCTTGTTAGCACCAGAGGGAGTAAAGGAGAGCTTCAGTAAGAAAAAAAATTCTTCAAACACGAGTCTCATTGTAGTAAATTTGCCGCTTATAGGGCCTGCCACTACGTTCATTAAATTTTACATGCTGTATGAACTCCTTTACTGCAGCACATAGCATGGCGTTTTCTACAAGGTCAGGACAGAACAACAGCGTGTGTGCAGGAGTGTGAGAGAAGCAAGTAAACATCATCAGTGGACACATGTACCGCACGACCTTATACCTTCGTGAAATTAAAAAAAAGAAAAAATAGATATATGAATAAATAAATTCATAACTACTATGACCATCTCCTTACTGTTTCCTTTAAACTTTACATGCTCCTAAGACATTCACTAGTTTTCTTCCAGCTTGCTTTTCTATTCAATAGTATGTGGAGCAGTGAAGGAGGAAAACTGATAAAGAGAAATGTGATAACTCGTGTATTCAGTGCCGTGAGTCATTGATTTGTTAAACCTCGTAACTGATTGCACAAAACAAACAACGTGACTTGATAACTGAGAATGGTAGGGTTGGGCTTGCAGAAGCGAAGTGAGTGGAGTGTGTGCTTATTATTAATGAAGGCTGAGGTTCGATATCCATCCTCGGCAAGTACTTCACATCCTGCAATCTGGTTCATTCAATATGTGCATCACCACAACCTTCTTCATGCAGCTTCGTGTCTGAGTAGTCTGGGCGGTTATAACGAGATTGGGATCCTCTTTTCATCTTTGAGTTCAGTAGTTGTAGCACCAAATTAGAAAAAGTGACAGTGGACTGACAAAAAAAAAAGAGAGAGAAAAAAAAAGGGAAATTCTAAAGGATGAAAGGAAAAATAATAATTTGTGATAGAGTCGTACACACGATAATTATTTAATAAAACAAGCTAGATATCATTACAACTTGTTCTTGAAGGGATTTATTTGCCTAATCAGCACTTATTAGTGGCTTAGAAGCTGACAGCGAAGATGATAATAATGATGATGATATCGGTGGTGGTGGTGACACTTTGGTATATAGGTCACGTGACTTTCTTTCCTAGTCTTCTGGCAATATCTGCTCCTCAATCAACAATGTCTGAGGGTGCTGGTGATGGAGCTGATATGTGGCTCTTATCACCCTCGCTGGCTCCTGGTGCTGCTCTCCGCTGGTGGGGTTAGCAAGTGTCTCGCGTCAGGTGTATGGTGTGGCCCAGTTCACGTTTAATAAGACTACATAACCTCGATTGTTTACGGGCAATGAATTTTGAATGTCATTTATACTGTCTTTTTAAATTATAGAAACAAACGTCTATACGTACCAATAAGCTTTAGTTTGGTTTTCGCGAAGATAACACTGAGAATATGATGTTAATCTCGCCTTTATATTTCTTAGAGTGGGCAGAAGGCTTCCAGCGTGACATCTGCCGTATTGATCACACAGAGAGAATTCCCACAGGCCCTTCTGGATCAGATGTGTCAATCAGATGTGCTAATTAGATACGATCTGAGGGCCTACTGTTGCCTTGCCACTGATAGAAACTAAATCCATTTAATACACTTATTTTGTAGAAAAAAAATGTAAGTCATGTAAAACAGTCAAGAAAACAGTTTTATAAGAACAGAGGTTATTAATATATGAAAAGATCGAACTCAAATATTTATCTAACTGTACACACTTGTAATCGAAGGAAACAAAACAATCAATACTACAGTATTAATATGTCATCGTTGCTTACACTGGTTATTTTGAATGTTAGTCACTACTATGTGTTTCCTGTCTCTTGCTCACATGCTAGTTTAGTATCACTGTCTCTGCTTTTATTTTAAGATAGAATAGCACAGCAAACACGGAATTCTTGAGTTTACCATTGAAAAAAAATGTAGAACTCAAGTTTAATAACTCCATTACAAATATCAACAGTACATCGATGAGAGAAAGCAATGCCACCTCATGGGAAAATGTTTGTAGTTAACAACACAAAAAACAACAGTTAGTGAGAAAGTATAGAAGATTGCAAGGAATCGTAAGTTTCTATTATTATTTATAGAACACTGTGACCACTTACGCGTAATGGGTGCGATTTACAAAACATGTTTAATGAAGGTGAACTTGAACGTGCATGAAGTAAGGGTGACCTCAATTTCAAAACACATAATCATCTCTCTCTCTCTCTCTCTCTCTCTCTCTCTCTCTCTCTCTCTCTCTCTCTCTCTCTCTCTCTCTCTCTCTCTCTCTCTCTCTCACACACACACACACACACACACACACACACACATCCAAAAACCCATAATTCCCAATAAGTACAAAATGCAATACAACTACTTTTTTTGTCCCTGCAGACGGAGCCACGATGGCGGACGCGGAGAAGACCACCACTGCTACAGACATTAAAGGACAGAGCAATCCTGCTTTCGTAGGGGATGACCCATGCTGCACAGGTAAGGCTCACCTCTTGTAACCCTTTTACTGCTTTATTCTTCAACACCTAACATTTAGAGCACTGATGTGTGTGTGTGTGTGTGTGTGTGTGTGTGTGTGTGTGTGTGTGTGTGTGTGTGTGTGTGTGTGTGTGTGTGTGTGTGTGAAAGAAGGAAAAAAAAAACGTTACACATATAGCAACGAAATCAAGTTAATCTCAAGGAATGGAAATATAAGAAGAAGGAATTGCTCAAGTTCTCAACACTGTAGCTAAGTCACTGAGCTGTTGCTATTGCGATGGCCAGTCAAATCACCTGCCGGACTTTACACAATGAATCTCTAAACCCCACCACTGATATAGGTTACGCAACTTTCACTATGGAAAGGTCATGGTCGTAGAAGAGGGCAAGACATCTTTGCTGATGGATGGGATAAACCAGCATCTATACACACCTTGCTGTCCTTCGCTTCTCAATGTTTAACTGTCACTTGTCCTTGTAAACTGAAGGTTATATGAGAGACAGAAAAAGGTCATATGCCATAGATTTGTTTACGTATACAACTGGACCAACCACGGCTGTACATGAATTCTTGAATCCTCACTACACAAATGCTTTATAACGGTAAACATCGATTTACATTTACGAATATGAACAACTAAGGTGCTCATTTCTAGCCTCATCTGAGGGAATGAAGGATAGTTTGGATAGCTGTGTGTATTGCAACTGCTACACCCCACATTGGAACCACAGCCAGACACACTAGTCACTGCACCACAATAACCAATAACCATCACGCAGATAATAACAAAAAAAAATCATCACAGCCTAAGAGATTCAGCGTATCATCGCAGCAAAAGACATAAAAAAAACATAAAAAAAGTGTATTAGGTCTTTGAGTAGGAAAAATTAGTGGATCTTCTTGACACGATGATGCTTCTTACTCGCAGATACAGTCAAAGCGGAGCTCACCTTGGCCTCATCAAAGAAGGAATTGACCAAGGATGAAAAGCTAGAGAAGTTCCGAATTTTGAAGAATGTAATAATCATCTCTATCGCATTCATGTTCCTCTTCACCTCCTTCAACTCTATGGCCAACCTGCAGTCCTCCATCAACAAGTAAGTTCCAGACACTGCCACAAAGACAGTTCACGGTGACTGACGCAGGTTTTGAGTCAGGAACATACAAATAATTAGTGAGTTTTCTTACAACTGACAAACTTCGAGTCTCAGAAACAACTTGCTTAACAAAGAATGTAAATAAGAATTGCGAAGATAAGATAAAAAAAATCCAATGTTTTTCAACATACTATAGCTCCCGTCACTCGCCTTACACTTTACAGAGAAATTATAAAATATCACGTCAGTGAAACAAAGATTAGAAAACCATTGTATGATAAAAGAAATGTTTTTCCAGGAAACATAACTGTAGACGCTTTTACTAGGAAAGGACAAAGATAAAAGAAAAGTAGACGATATGGATAATAATCATGACAAAATGTGTATATTATATGGAGTAATGATTTAGTACACAACTTATCCAAAGGGGAACTCAAGCCAGGGAGTATTAGGATGAGGAAAGATACAACACAAGGAAAATTAAAACTAAAACTCTCTCTCTCTCTCTCTCTCTCTCTCTCTCTCTCTCTCTCTCTCTCTCTCTCTCTCTCTCTCTCTCTCTCTCTCTCTCTCTAGTGTGAGTAACCTTGTCTGTCCTGCAGAGTGGAGGGCACGTCGGCACTTTCCACCTTGTACACAGCGCTGGTCTTATCGTGTGCCTTCCTGCCCACCTGGATGATCAAGACCTTCAAGACTAAATGGACACTGTGCTTCTCCATGCTCTGCTACTCCACCTACATCGCTGCACAGTTCTACCCTCGGGTGTGGACGCTGGTGCCCACTTCCATCATCCTGGGTCTGGGAGCAGCGCCTATGTGGTCTGCTAAGTGTACCTATCTCACGCAGGTGTGTGTGTGTGTGTGTGTGTGTGTGTGTGTGTGTGTGTGTGTGTGTGTGTGTGTGTAAATTGAATATACTTACCCATTTCCACTTATCATTCCCATGCATGTATCTGTTTAATCTTGTTTTAAAGCTACTTATGGACTAATAACCTGACTCGGTAATTAGATTGTCGGTGCTACGTCAATATGGAATCTTAAAAGAACATTAGACCAATATATTGAAGGGGATGATAGGTTAAAAATGGTAAAAAAAAAAAGCTTCATACCGTGCTTGATGTTTGGGTTTTTTATTATTTTTTTAATTTATTTATTTATTTTTTTTTTTTTTTTGCAACCTCCCTTATTTACTGAGATTCTTATATTCTTGTAAAGTGTATCCGCTAACTACTTATTTTTTGCAGGTTGGGTCTCGGTACGCGGATATCGTGGGAGAAAATTCTGAGGTGGTAATCGTCCGGTTTTTCGGCATCTTTTTCCTCTTCTTCCAGTCGACACAAGTGTGGGGCAATCTTATCGCGTCTGCCGGTAAATTGATGCTAATCGGTTCAGTTTTTTTTCCTTTTTTTGTGCAGAATATCGCCAAAGACTGGATATTTGTGGAGCTTTACACTTTGGGTAATAAACATCAAGTCCTTATAGCCAGAATACAGAATTAGTAAATATTCTACATACAACTCACATTAAAAAGATCACGAGGGGAATTAACATATAAAAAGAAGACGGTTATGAAATTATTATGAATCTATATAGCACATGTCTGCAATCAACTAAAAACTAATCTCTCTCTCTCTCTCTCTCTCTCTCTCTCTCTCTCTCTCTCTCTCTCTCTCTCTCTCTCTCTCTCTCTCTCTCTCTCTCTCTCTCTCTCTCCTCAGTGTTGTCCCAAGGCATAGTAGAAGTGGAGGATGTGAATGAGGAGGCGTTACAATTATGTGGCGTTAATTTCTGTCCACACACAAGCTCCTCCAGCTCCTCTAACCTCACCAACCTCGCCAAGCCTCCCATGTCAAAGATCTACACCATGGCTACCATCTACCTCGTGTGCTCCATCATTTCCTCCGTGATCATCGCCTTGTTGGTGGATCCTCTAACCAGGTGAAATAGGCGGAATTTCAAGTCAACCTGCTATTCATATTTGGATCAGAAAAACAGAAAAGAAATTACGGAAGGTGTATTGCAAGCACCAGATCCTTTAAATTAACAGTTGAAATTTCATATATATCTTAAATTTACATTTTGAACCCGAAATGTAATTGAGATACCAAAATGTGTATTGCAAGCGATAGCAAGTACGATACTGTCTGTTACTATAGAGTGAGATATACACAGCTGACTTTTTTGTAATGGAATAAGAGAGTACAACCAAGGGCAAAACTAAAGCTGGATTTAAAATAAGGCCCACTGTGGTGTCGGTTCCCCAAAAAAGTTGTATACAAGATTAAAGGTTTTTTTTATTATTTTTCTATTTTAGATTGAAAATTTATGGTTAGTAGGTTAGCAGTTCATATAACGGGAATATTCACCGTTTTAGTAGGTTATAACTCTTTTTGGTGATATCAGGTTCGGCGAAAACGAGCGAACGGGATCAGCTGCAGGTAAAAGTGGAAAAGAACTGCTCATCGCCTCCTTCAACCACATGCGTCATCCGTACCAGCTGCTTGTCATTCCTCTCACCATGTGGTCTGGGGTGGAGCAAGCCTTCCTCGGCGCCGACTATACAGCAGTGAGTTTCATGAAATTAAAACAAAATATCCAGTAAGTGTGTGTGTGTGTGTGTGTGTGTGTGTGTGTGTGTGTGTGTGTGTGTGTGTGTGTGTGTGTGTGTGTGTGTGTGTGCAGTGCCTTGACCCTCAGTGTTCTTGTTGCAGGCCTATGTGTCGTGCGGCCTCGGTGTGCACATGGTGGGCTACGTGATGATCTGCTATGGAGTGTGTGACGCCATCTGCTCCATCACCTTCAGCCCGCTGGTGAAGATGGTGGGTCGTGTGCCTATCTTCACTATGGGGGCTCTCATAAACCTTGGCATCATCATAACTTTACGCCACTGGACGCCGCACCCTGATGACGTGGTGCTCTTCTTCGTGATGGCGGGGCTGTGGGGTGTGTCAGACGCTGTGTGGCAGACGCAGATCAACGGTAAGTCACACTTCTCCATTCCGAACTCACCTCCCACTCATATTTGTGCTTATCATACATCATACAAAAATTAGTCATGGTAGAAATTTGAGGTATTGGTCAAGTAGTACAAACAACAAACTTGCTTAGCATAAAAATCTACAGAAATGATTAGGTGGGTCTTTACTTTCTGTTGAACTATTACGAGACTAGTGGAGCTTATCTAGCACAGCGGTAATTTTACAGTAAGCTGATAAATATCTCTTCTTTTCTAGCGTTCTATGGTGTGATCTTCCCTGGGGAGTCTGAAGCTGCCTTCAGTAACTATCGCCTGTGGGAGTCATTGGGATACATCTTCACGTACGTGGGCAGCGCTACCTCGTGTGTTAGCACAAAGCTGAACAATGTGTTAGTATCTCTCGTCTTTGGTATCATCGGCTACTACATCATCGAAGTGCTGGAGCGCCGAGGAGGACTGAAGAAGGACGAGAAAGGTGATGTGTTGCCAATCGACGCTCTGGTCAAAGAGAAGCTATTCACCAGGAAGAGTCAGTGAGTGACTTTCGACAATCCTGCTGAGAACAACCACTTGACATTCCAATATGGTTGTGTTTGTAGGAAATGCAAAACCCATCTTGTCAAAAACGATAAATCACTGAAGTATTGATGTGTCGAATTTTATACAAAAACACAGTGTTACAACAGATGGGGCGACAGGCTACCGTGATTCGGTGGCCACGTTGCTTGTCTCTCAGGACCAGACACGGAGCATCACCGCGAGTTGTGTGTTTCTGTACAGCGGAATGGAAATATAGTACACATAAAAAGTGCCAGGGCAATGTGTTACACTTAACATTTGCACTGGCTGCGATCTCGTATTAGATTACAGCAGCATTGATGTGATAAAGTGTGGTGACTGAGCGTCATTAACGATTGATGAATGTAATATGGTCGATGTAATGTTCTACCTATATTTTACCTGGTTGTGATTTTTAGCCATGATGTTAATATGTATAAAATGTTAAATGTAACAAAGTTTTGATGACCCTTTAAACAACACGAGAAAGACTTCACTATTTCTCACCATTATGAAACTCAAAACCTTCGAAATCACAGTAAAAGATAACTCTCTCTCTCTCTCTCTCTCTCTCTCTCTCTCTCTCTCTCTCTCTCTCTCTCTCTCTCTCTCTCTCTCTCTCTCTCTTGTAGGCTTCCTGTCAAAGAAGATGAGAAGTAATTAAGCAGCTCTAATGAAGCAATACATAATGTGACACAACACAACAGGATATCAATAAAACCTGAAATATGATAAGCTTATCGCTGGAATCTACGCCGAAATTTTTCTTAATAACTCTCTACCACATCTTTCACTCACACGTCTTGGTGACCATAACGCACTAGCGAGTAGGTGAGGAGCTCAACAATATAAAAGAGTAAGCAAAATGGAAAAAATGAAAATGAAAATAAATCGTTCTTTTGTGTATAAAAATTACTGGAAGACGAAAAAAAAAAATCATGAAGCGAAGGATAACAAATGATCAGCATACTACTCTCTTTATCCTTTAATTGTATTTCGTTACAAAATATGGATCGGAATATGAGAATTTAATTATATCAAGGAAACGATATATCATAATCAGCTTTCCTATACTATGTAAGGAAGTGAGTACCAGCATCTACAGAAAAACAAGATCCTTTTCACTCCTGCATCACACTCAAAACAAAACTGTGCAGGATAAAGAAATTTTGCTGCTTTCGTATTAAATGTTCTTTGTACCATTTGAAATATAACACATCTCAGTGTATCAATTTATGCTTTTCTTCTTCTTCTTCTTCTTTTTCTTCTTCTTCTTCTTCTTCTTCTTCTTCTTCTTCTTCTTCTTCTTCTTCTTCTTCTTCTTCTTCTTCTTCTTCTTTCTTTCTTTCTTTCTTTCTTTCTTTCTTTCTTTCTTTTCTCCGATAACTCTAAAGGAAACGAATTCGCTAGTCTGTGCCCTTACAAATATACAACGGTTGAGACATGGTACGTGTCTACCCCAGAGTCTTACTTATGCGTTATCATGCTGGCAAGTTTGTGTGTGTGTGTGTGTGTGTGTGTGTGTGTGTGTGTGTGTGTGTGTCGACGGACAGTCACTCCACAAAGGATGTAAATAATCCCACACTCATTATGAAAAACTGGGAACATTTTTCATCTAAGAGGGGCAGTGATCTAAGGCAGCGGAAAGGAAGACAGAACGTGCAGTACAACGCACCCAAGTCCATAATCATGACTCGGTTCTCGAAAAGGAGTAAACGTCAGAAATACGGAAAGCTTTTATTGGCCTAGTAAACCCCTCGAGAGAGAGAGAGAGAGAGAGAGAGAGAGAGAGAGAGAGAGAGAGAGAGAGAGAGAGAGAGAGAGAGAGAGAGAAATGTAGTCAATTTAAAACATTAGTATATATTTATAACAAGAAAATTGTCTTCTAATAACACAAATGAAATGAGAAATTGGAATGATTTAGTAGGAAGTGAGAGCAAGAAAGAGTTATCTTATCGACCACTGGCACACCCCACACCATGGCAGGGCGTGTTATAAAGGAACACCACTGCACATGTTATCGCCAGTAGCGAACTGAATCCCAGAGTGAGTGAACGGTTACGTGTGTGTGTGTGTGTGTGTGTGTGTGTGTGTGTGTGTCCGCACATATCGAGAGAGAGAGAGAGAGAGAGAGAGAGAGAGAGAGAGAGAGAGAGAGAGAGAGAGAGAGAGAGAGAGAGAGAGAGAGAGAGAGAGAGAGAGTGTGTGTGTTTGGTATTAATAAGAGACACAAGTGTGAGGTGGCCCACAGGTGGTGAATAATGTTAATATCAGTGACACACATACTATATACGAGTAAAATGTGACAAAGACGCAGTTCAAATACTACGATACACAACTTTAGACAATAATGTGATGTGTATTTCATTGAAGAAAATATATATGTACATGAAGTGAGGCCTAAGATAAGTGATTTTTTTCATTGGAAATACAATTCTTTTGCAGAGGAAGAGTTACATATTTGAGTGGAACAGCCTGTTTGAGGTGCGTGAATAATGAAAAAAATGTAGTAAAAGCTCACTGAATATTAACTAAAAACGATTACTGTTCTTATGAATAACACATCCATTAAAGAGACCGTCGTAGATAACACGCATTGAAGGAGGACTGAAGCGCAACACGAGAGACTGATCGTCAATGAGACAGTCGTGTGCCTCGTCATTCACCCTTCTCACTGTGTTCCCCAGACTTGACCATGGAGCCTCAGCACAGTGCCTTTGACAATCCAGTCTTTGAACCTGAAGACACCTTTCCAGGTGAGCACAGCAAATCATATTTATTTTTATTGCGTTTCTTCTAATTCTGCTTAGAAACTGGCACTATCATGTGCTTTTAAAAACTATTTTTTGGTACGTAATAATCTTTTTTTTGTGTGTGTAATTTCATCTAGAAAGACGTAGCAATTCTCTTTTATAATTCATGCTTGTGAAGTTCTTCAATGCTTACTTTCACTAATTATCAATTACTACATTTATCGAAAAGGAAGAAAAATAGTAGATGAAGATATACGTAATTTATAAACAAATAATATCTCAACATACACAATACCATATAACATTCACGACAGACGTGGAAGCGACGGCACATACAGCTAAATCTCCAATCATTTTATTCCTCTCTTGATAAAAATAATACCAGATATTTCATATTCTGAGTGCTATCCCCTCACTCAGAGAGAGAGAGAGAGAGAGAGAGAGAGAGAGAGAGAGAGAGAGAGAGAGAGAGAGAGAGAGAGAGAGAGAGAGAGAGAGAACTACCCTATCCACTCTACTAAGGTTGAAGTAGTACGAAGGCGCTCTTAACAAACGAACAAACAAACAAACATACACAGACAAATAAACAAACAAGAAGAAAAGCAAACAAACAGACAAACAAACAATGTTAAGTGACCAACCATGTCCATCATATACTTGTCCTTAACTTTTTTTTCACTTCGGGATGCTTTCGTATCTTCAAGTGGGGGTGAGCACACTGATTGTATTATCTCTTAGTACAGCCATTACGTAGCTGCCCACAACACTACCTTGGTATGCAAGATAGCCTTGAAAACTAGATTATTAATAGAAGCATAAACAGGAGTCCCTTTCACTGGACAGTAGAAACCAGAAAGCCGATTTGGCTACTTTAATACCATTCTGATATATGTATTCTTGCGATTAATGTATAATGTGAAATTTAAATCAGTTACTCTTTATATACTATATAAAGGTATGTTGAAAAAAGAGCCTGTTCAATTGTTGTTATTCTTTTTATCTTTTCTCCTTTTTTGTTTAACGCCGCTCAGAATAGGGATGAGTATGTAAACATCCAAAAGTGTCACACATTTTCGGAGATTTGCATTGGAGTTTCCAATTGGACAACATGAACAATAAACGTTCCATGTGTGCCCATCTTGCCTCATACGCATGTCTACTTATACGAAAGAATGATTATGGGTGAACATCTATGTGTACGTGTCAGAACATAGGTGGCTCTGTATGTTTCTATCTACTGTGCCATCAAAATAACTTCAGCTGGGCACTATTCGATGACACATAAAGCCCACCACTGCCAGACGTGCCAGCTACCGGTCTCTAATTATCAACATATCCATCAGCACAGGATGGTAATTGAAAGAAGTCTAGAATCTATCAAATAACGGTAAATCTCAACAAGATAGTCGTCATATTCCATTAAACCTACATTTTTCAATCTAAATTTAGCAGCCACTATCAATAAGAAAAGTAGAACACACACAACAGCACAGCTCCAAAAGACTCACTTCAAAACACAACTCTTAAGACGCACCCTAAACTGATCTTCATTGTAGCGTCTTGATGTACTTGATCATATCACAAAAATTATCTCAATACGTCGGGTTTGTTTGTTTTTTTAGTGTTTACCATTAAAAAAACTGAAGGGTGTCTGATTAGTTTATTACACAACTGCACTATATGATTTTGTCCTTTCTAACACTATACAAAATAAGAGAGAGAGAGAGAGAGAGAGAGAGAGAGAGAGAGAGAGAGAGAGAGAGAGAGAGAGAGAGAGAGAGAGAGAGAGAGAGAGAGAGATTCTAATACACACAATAATGACATTTTTTTTTCTATAATCACAGGTTCTAACATTAAGAAAGATGGCAGTCTTAGTGGGAAGTCCAGCAAAGAGGGAAGCATCCAGACGGCGCCAGGGGAGTCACTGGAACATGACCCCAAAGTAGCTCGAATTATCCTCAAGAACATCATTATCATCTCAATCGCCTTCACCTTCCTCTTCACCGCCTACAATTCTATGTCCAACCTGCAGTCCTCCATCAACCAGTGAGACCTGGGCTGTGTATGTGTGTGTATGTGTGTGTGTGTGTGTGCGGGAAGGGGGATTGTATGTTTGGGGAGGGTATGTGTAAAGGCTCTTATAGTATACTTTTAGCTTAGTTATATATGAAGAAGTAGGGTTGGAAAAGTCATGATTTTTAAATAGAAATAAAGAAAAACGATTTCTTTTATTTAAGTCAAATATTTTTATTCAAATCACCTTTTTATTTGAATTATTATTTTTTTTTTTCCTTGCTGCATTTTCTTTGCCTTTTCTGGATTGTAGTCGAAATCCTTTGCCTTTGTGAATTTTGTCAAATAATAGTCCTACTGGAATGTCTTTTCCTCACACAGTCACTCATTCAAGTATCCATTTGACATGATTGTGGATCAAATAACAATAAATCGTTAACAATCTGTTATAAAACAAAGTAATATGATTTGAATGTGAACTGTGAAGAAGCCTCAGAGCAGTAATTCTTGACGGAGTATGGGGGAGGCTATTTCACTTAGGCAGCAGTGAGCAGGCTCCATTCCTATCTATTAAACACCGATGAAATTTGCCAACATGTATATTTGTATGTTGCCAGATTTCGATTCATATTGATGATCAATTATACTTAATTTTCTTTTTTTTTTTTTATGCATCCATTTATTGAACTTCATATTTGCATTTGCTGTTATTACCAATATAGAAGCTTTATTTTTCTTTGTATATACTTTTGAATATTTGTCTTGTTAAAGAAAGCAATGATTCACTGGTGCCTGACTTGCTACACAACCTGAACAGGACAAGCAGAGTTGACGTTCTTCCTATACAAGATCACATTTTTAATAAAAAAAAACATTTTATTTCAATTTAGGTCATTATTTTTTTACTCTCATTTTAATTCACTTAAATCACTTCATTTAAATGATTCGAATGAAATCAAAGCAACCTTCTGAAGAAATTATTCATATTCCGTGGCATTTACATTAGTCTACAATTAATACAGCCAACTAACTTTCCCCCAAGGACGGTTGGCACGGTGTCCTTGACAACTATATACGCAGCACTAGTGGTGTCCTGCTCCTTCCTGACGTCACTGTTCATCAAAAAGCTCAAGACTAAGTATGCGATGGCAATCTGCATGCTGGGTTACTCTTCATATATCGCCGCCCAGTTCTATCCGACAATGGCCACATTGGTGCCAACAGCCATCTTGCTGGGACTCGGCGCAGCTCCGATGTGGTCAGCCAAGTGTTCTTACCTCACGCAGGTTTGTAGAAATGTTTAGAGCAACTTCCTTAGTTAAATCCAGCAATAGTATCACCAACAGCAGCAGCGGTACCAGTCAGGAGTAGTAGTAGTAGTAGTAGTAGTAGTAGTAGTAGTAGTAGTAGTAGTAGTAGTAGTAGCAGTAGTAGTAGTAGTAGTAGTAGTAGTAGTAGTAGTAGTAGTAGTAGTAGTAGTAGCAGTATACTTGTACCACTCTAAACTGGCCGTTTGGGTGTGGTCTGCTTTTTGACACTTCTTTTCAAAACTAATGTCCCCAGGAGTAATTTGCTGTCTATTTTCTAATATTCTATAGCAAAACAGAAAGAACTCTCTGATCTTTATTCTTTAAGTTGTTCCTCAGGGAATTTGATCACAATTTATAACAAACGGTAAGATGAAACACTTTGCCCTCCACAGGTGGGGACCAGGTACGCAGAGTTGACGGGGCAGGACAAGGAGGTGGTTATTACTCGATACTTCGGTATTTTCTTCCTCTTCTTCCAGTCGACTCAAGTGTGGGGCAACCTCATCTCTTCCTCAGGTGCCTCTCTTTCTCGCTACGCTTCAGTTCATTCTGTCTTATTATACAGCAACCAACCTTAGTTCCGTACAACATTATATTACAATACTATATTCCTGCTTCCACAGTGTTGTCGACCGATGCGGGCGAATTAAACAAAACGGACGAAGAACTGGAGAAATGTGGGTACAATTTCTGTCTCTTTAACCAAACTGCTACTGGCGACGATGACGGCATTCCCGACTGGCAGAGATACACCATGGCAAGCATCTACCTAGTGTGTGCACTGTTGTCTTCAGTCATCATTGTACTGTTCGTCGATCCCCTCAGAAGGTAACTTTGTCATCCAACTGATTCTCTCACACACCTCTTTATTTACCGCTTCTCTATTGTGACAGGGATTGGCCTTATGCATCTACCTCCTGCTGTTGCTTCTCTGTTTTATCTATTTTAATTTATTCATTTATTTGCTTCACAGCAAAAGTTGCAACTTTCCATTTCACTCCCATTGCCCACTACACTTATCATCTCTTTTCAACAAGCACTGACGTTCTTCTATTAAATTTCTTCATCCACTCTTTGCACTATAAACCAAAGCCATCCTGACATGTGCTTTCTGTTACCTTTAATTGTAGTATCCTCTTCTCATTTTTTTATGTATGACAGAACACATTTCGCTTGTGATTTGTTAAGAAGTATACGGTATTCACAGGTTCGTGGGGAAAGAGAAAGAGACCGCTGCCATAGAGGACAAGTCGCAGATCCAGCTTCTAATCGCCACTTTTAGCCACATGCGTCACCCGTACCAGCTGCTCATCATCCCCCTCACCATCTGGTCGGGCGTAGAGCAAGGCTTCTTCCAGTCTGACTTCACCTCCGTAAGCATGTAGTATTGGCATCTTTGTCCCATGTTCAGTTCTCGTGCATGACATGTACTGTAGATGATGTAACTGTCGTCTTTCTTCCGGACAGGCCTACGTGTCGTGCGGCCTCGGTGTACACATGGTGGGCTACGTGATGATCTGCTACGGAGTGTGTGATGCCCTCTGCTCCATCTCCTTCAGCCCGCTGGTCAAACTGGTGGGTCGCGTGCCCGTTTTCACGATGGGGGCGGTGATCAACTACGGGGTCATCATTACTCTTATTAAGTGGCGGCCTCACCCTGAGGACACGGCCATATTCTTCGTGCTGGCCGGGCTGTGGGGTGTGTCGGACGCTATCTGGCAGACGCAAATCAATGGTGAGTACTCTATCATAATTTGTTGTGCGTTTGCTAAATGAATGGAAGAAAAATGTGAATATATCACGAGCTGCAGCTACAGCGTAAAACTCGAGTAGTTATCACAGTGGTATAGCGAATGTCGTATGTACATCCCCAGCGTTGTACGGTGTGATCTTCCCTGGCAAGGCCGAGGCTGCCTTCAGCAACTACCGCCTTTGGGAGTCCGCCGGATTCATCATCACATTCGCCTGCAGCACCACCCTCTGTATCCACTCCAAGATCACCATCGTGTTGGTGTTCCTCAGTGTCGGCATCGTCGGCTACTTTAGTATTGAGATTATCGATAGGTTTGTAGGCATCAAGAAGGACAGTGACGGGGAGGCGGTGCCCATCGATAAGCTCATCACCAGAAAATTTTAAATCCTACGCCGTCACTACTGACGAGTTCAAGACGCGTCTTCTAGTCAAAAGAGTAATGTTCTAAATGACCATACAATACAGTGGCAAAAATCCATTTCATATACTTATGTATTGAGGGAAAGATGTCTTGAAACTTTCTTATTGAACTAGTTCAAGGCATAAGAAAAAGGAAATACAGAAACGGGAAGAGATTTTCAGAGTTTATCAGAGAAAGAAATAAAAGGTTGATAATATTGGTCTTGTATAAAGGAGGTGAACAGAATAGTTGTGGCAAAAGGAAGAAAGTCTTGTGCAGCGAGGCCATGGAAGTAGAAGAATGTAGTTTGGAGACTTCTCTTGTTTGTCACAGGTATCTAGTTGCAGGCCTTATACTGTAAAAATATCTCAGCTGCCCACATTCTTGTTTAAATACTTGCCGTATATTTTGTTCATCTTGTACCATTTACTTATGATATTAATAATTGTTAACTTGATCTTGAATTTACTTCCTACCCTTAGTTAACTTTATCGTCAACTTAAACCGTTACAAAGGGCATCAATGCAGGTTGTCACTTGAGGGAAGAGCCAACCACCCATGCCTCTAGGAATAATCCTGGATTCTGACAATCCAAAACTCCAAGGAGAAAAAAGGAAGCACACCAACCATCCTAGCCTGCAGGAATAAGCTTTAAGGCAGCACAACCTTAACGCTATAAAATGAAAACCCACAAGTAGCTCTCTGCACTTTGACATAGTATACAGGAGTGCGCCTAAAGGTCAGTACTGTCATGCAAGCCTGTGTCTTTCGCCTTAAATGCATTGTCATTGACTGTGCAGGAACAAAGATAAGGTTTAAAAAATATATAATTCTTGTGTAACACTGCTCTGTCATAATTTTGTTTATAAGTAAAGGACATACAGAAGGAACAAGTAAATCTGTATCTCGGATCCTGCCATGCCTTTCAGACACCAAATAAACAGAATATATTCGCAGTTGTACTCGAAATAAGAATGAAATATCATTACAACTATATGACATGAACACCCTCCAAGCGTAACGTTACATCCGCCACTCAGCCCGCAGCTACACACAGTCTTTGTTTCATTTCCGTATACATCGTCCCAATTAGCTTCTGCACTTCAACCAGTAACAAAATATCCTCATATATCTACCTATCTACATGTCTCTCTCTCTCTCTCTCTCTCTCTCTCTCTCTCTCTCTCTCTCTCTCTCTCTCTCTCTCTCTATATATATATATATATATATATATATATATATATATATATATATAGATATATATATATATATATATATATATATATATATATATATATATATATATATATATATATATATATATATATATATCAGACAAGCTTTGAATATATGTAACATATAACGGAAAACCGTGAATGAGAGATTAAGAAGGGTTTTCTTAGTTTTCTGTGGATTTGTTCATGGAATTTTCTTGTCTGGCGAACACTGGCAAGTACTAGCCAGAGGAGTGAAGGAGAAAGTTGTAGCAATACAGTCTGAGTGGAGTTCTATCTGTGAGTGAGTGCGCTTGCGAGTGATGTTCCACTAGATGCAGAGGGAGACATGCACTTGAATTAAACACGGAAGCTAAATTGGAATTGAATCATGAAGAATTCCTGATCTTTTGGAAATGTATGTGTGAAGTGTGTTTTCACAGCCCAGAAATATTGATATGAGATATGATATTGTTTTTCACATGTCCAAGATTTGAAAATTATGCCTTGGCTATGCATACGGCATGGATGTACTTCAGTGTTCCACTCTTTCGTTTTAGCAGGTGTTGAAGGTTCTTGAGTTCACTACCTCTCCTTATCGTGATCTTTATTGTTACGGGTATACTGCATCGTATATTCCAAGGTAATTCTATTGTAATGGTGTACGTCACCATCATGAGTGTTAGTTTAAAGTGGCTCTCAGTATCGCTTAATGCACTGCATCAGAATACTGAAGCCACAGACAACACCAATAATGTCACGAATACTATACTTCTCCCATTCCCAAAGAAAAATGTCACAACAGAAGCATCTTTGATATGAATTACTAGAATCGTATATGAAAGCTTTAGATACTTTGAATCTATTACTTGATTCCATATGTAAGCATAGAATGATATCCTGTCTGCTATAGGATCTTTGACCATGAAGCAGGCGGAATAAGATCAGAAGAGAAAGCTGTCAAGGTCTGTCGCACGTCTCCAAATCTCACCTGTCGCGATGATGCTTATTAGTTAGATATTCACTTGTATTTCACTGCGGACAGCTCAGCTACTCATATTTCATCTTTACTTTGTAACATTGATGAAGAAACTATGTCATAGTTGCTTTGTGTTCCTCGTGAAAGTTAATTTGTTAGAAATTACGCGGTTCTGTGAACGGCAGGTGGAAATAAAACAAACTAAGAAAATATCAAAAGATGAAGAAGTAAAGAATCAAACAGAGTATTGTATCAATGACGAACAGATTTTTTATAACACGTAATGAAAATATTTAAAAAATAGGAAAACACGAGGTAAGGTGTGGTGGCGTGGAAGCACACTTGTACTGAAGGTCACAGCTGCCAGCTGTGTTAAAACGGCGGAGGCGGCAACAGTATAGCGGAGGTGGTGGCAGTCGGCAGGACATACCAGACAGACTCAACACACGCATTAAACAGGATGTGACCCTCAATTAGTTAGTACCACGCGTGATAGATACAATCTGAGTGTTTCCACTGTACAGAACCAGAACACAAAAGCGTGCTGCGAGAAACAGGTGTAACTGAAGAGACATAAAGGACGTGAACCAAGAGCATACAGCAAAAACAAATGTGCAGAGCGTGAGAGATTGATGCAGCAAGGGGAATGAGTGTGCACTGTGCGAGCCAGGTAAACACAGCCCCAGACAGAGAGAGAGTGCATTCAGTGAGACGCGTCATGTGTATTCCTAACAATCCGTGTACTCTACTGACAGACCTGTGAATATTCGTATCAGTTTAGAGAAAATGGATGTACCAATAAATCCATAGCACTATCCGGTAATGTTCATCTCGAGGTGCCAGTAAATCAAAGGAAAACACTTCTCTTTTATTGAAGGTCAACTTTTGTTTTGCCAAGTGTTGTGGATGCACCCACAATTTTTTGGTGCTGGAAAGGAGGGACGAGTTACGCGCTGGAGAAACAATTCATTATCCATAGAGCTTGAACATAACCTGATATAAGAAGTATGTGCATGTGTGTGTATCTGTTTTAGCGCAGTGCAACCTGTCAGTGTGTGTCTATTGACGAAACACTTATATTCAAGCAATACCAAGTGGACGAACGTACCGCGGGAACGTGCAGTGCCTGAGGAAACTAAACCTTGTCTTCCCACACACTCTACCGTTCCCTCCCGCTTCCTGCCCCTGACTTTCTTCTTTCTTTCCTTTCTCCACTCCTGTCTCTTTCCTCTGGCATTTACGTGTACGAGAGCGAAGGAGGAGGGATTCCCAGCACCATGGCGGACTACGACAAGGAGCAAGGGCTACACAACCCAGCCTTCTCCAACGATGACGGGAAAGGTGAGGAAACCTTATACTTAGTTGTTACAATTATGCCCTTGGTGTTGGATCTACTTTGGCAATAATAATGCTAATAATAATGATAGCGATAATAAATGTAATAAGTACCATCCATTAAGCTTACACTCCCAAACATCATTACCTTATTGGTTTATGTTGAATTAACCTTTGCAGATGTTAACCCAAATATGGCGTGAATTTAAATCTTCCTGAACACAAAGCTAATGTTCAAGACTTGGACAATAATAATTGGCTTTCACTACGGCAGCACACAAAAGCATTGGAGACAGTCAGTTATGAACTTCAGATGTTCATATCCAGCAGAAACTATAAATCTTTTGAATCGTTGTAGTTGCAGAGGAAAGCAATGCCAGCTCCGTGCCACACATATATAACATGGATGCTGTCTTCCTCAGCACGTATCTAAACTGAACCCCCAAACACAACATTTGGTATTCTCGCCAATTATAATATTTTACTATTATTGTTAGCGTCATAGTGTAATGTAGTAGTAGTAGTAGTAGTAGTAGTAGTAGTAGTAGTAGTAGTAGTAGTAGTAGTAGTAGTAATAGTAGTAGTAGTAGTAGTAGTAGTAGTAGTAGTAGCAACAGTAGTTATTGTTGTTGTTGTAGATAGTAGAAACAGTTGTTGTTACTGTTGCTATTGTTGTAGTTGTCACTGCTGTTGTTGCCAGCTTTTCTCCAATAGTCTAACTGAACGCACACAAATGAACACATTGACACACAGCATGCACGGTGAGCTGTGACGAGAGAGAACAAGAGGCGACGTGACGAAATTTATTGCCGAAGTCAGTATCGAGACCATCGGCTGGAAATGTTTACAAGGATGTGTGGCGGTGCCGTGGTGCCGGGAAAGCGTGGCGTGCAGCGTCGGGAAAGGACGTAGCTGAGGTGTGACAATGGAGTGCTATCATACTTGGATGCTGCGAGAACAAAGAGTATTAGCAGCGAATTACCGAGGTATGCTGCCGGGATGTGGTTTGCTTGTGATGTACGTGGTGTGGTGTGGTGTTGAGAAAGAGTAGTGCCGCAGGGGTAGTGTACGTACGTGCAAGGTCGACGGGTGGAGAGGGAACAGGGGAAAGTAAAGTTACTCCTTAAATCATCAAATTATAACCAATCATTCAATATGCATGAAACAAAAGTAAAAGTAAAAAGCATGCCATAGAAACAAGAGTCAATATCAGTACAAGAACAACAGGAAATTACTGAACACAGATTAAAGCAAAAAATGAGAGCGAAAAAAACACGTAAGGAAAACCCAGAAGAATGAGTAAGAGATGGAAGTGTTTGTGTGGGAAGCAGCAAGGGAGGAGACGGGAGGGTGTAGAGCAGGGGTAGAAAAACACTTATTGCGTGTACCTTTGTGTTAGAGAGAGAGAGAGAGAGAGAGAGAGAGAGAGAGAGAGAGAGAGAGAGAGAGAGAGAGAGAGAGAGAGAGGAAAAAAAAACAGGAAAATTCCAATGACTGAACCCCGTTACAGCCTACACTATCAGGTTTGGCAAGCGAGTTCACCCAAGGCCTTTGTTCCGTCTCTTACTTGTCGACGGTGTGGCAGCCCTAACTACTCTTTCTTCAACATGCCCGGGGAAATACGTTGAACGGAAAGACGAGGCCATCAATGGTCCAGAACAGTGACCTCCAAACTAATGTGCATGATTTTTAAAAGGTGCGTGTAAATAATGAGATATTTTAAGAGAAATGTGTGTCGTGTGAGAAATTATTGTAAAATGAGATTAAAGTATTGCACATTCACGCATTATATTAGCATGGTACACTTATTTTTTTTTATATAATAGCTTTTGCCGCTAGGATGCATGACCTATTTTCAAAAGCTTCCGGAAAGGCGCATGAACACTGGAAAGGTTGGGAGCCACTGGGCTGGATCACTATCCCAGCGGTGACTGTAGATGTGCACTGGTGTGACTGTTACTACGCCCCTGCTCTCGGATACACCCATCCTCTATGATTTGCCAGAACTGACTATCACTACGAGCAAACGTCCTTCACGATGCACAGCTCAAATGAACACATGAAAAGCGACACGTACACACAACATAACATATACAAAACCAGTACACCCTTCAACAAAGACAATAACTGAGAAAAAAAAAATTTAATGTTAACGAGATTGAACAAAGGTAAAAAAAAATTAATGAACATAAAATCACTACTCACTCATTCTTTCCGCAGTGCAATCAGAGGCCTCAGGGAACTTCAAAAAGGTGGACAATGGCTCAGGCATGACAGAAGTGGTGCTGGATGAGATGACAGACAGCGATCCAGCACAGCAGCGGGCCATCATGAAGAATGTCCTGATCATCTCCCTCGCTTTCACCTTCCTCTTCACCGCCTTCAATTCTATGGCCAACCTGCAGTCATCCATAAACCAGTGAGGCCAGATATGTGTGTGTGTGTGTGTGTGTGTGTGTGTGTGTGTGTGTGTGTGTGTGTGTGTGTGTGTGTGTGTGTGTGTGTGTGAGAGAGAGAGAGAGAGAGAGAGAGAGAGAGAGAGAGAGAGAGAGAGAGAGAGAGAGAGAGAGAGACGAGAGAGAGAGAGAGAGAGAGAGAGAGAGAGAGAGAGAGAGAGAGAGAGAGAGAGAGAGAGACAGACAGACAGACACAGTGAGAGAGTTACATACAATACAAACATTCACATGACGGACACACAAGAAAGCAGTCCTGAGAAAGAAATCAACAACAACATCCGGCTTTACAGGTTAAATTACAGGATATTTACGCTGGTGTGCGTCACCACACAATCACTAGGGAAAAAACCCATTTCCACACTTCTGAAACACGACATATCCATGAATATTTGAGATTATGACACTTTGGGGGCATAACAATACACACTAGAGATTCCACTTCCATGTGATCATTCTACATAATGGTTGTCAATGTTATATCTTTGTTATTTTCTTTCAGAGCAAATGGTACGGTGTCGCTAACTATAATTTACGTGGCACTGGTAGTATCCTGTTGCTTCCTGCCGTCACTGTTCATCAAGTTTTTGAAGACTAAGTACACAATGGCGCTGTGTATGGGTGCATATTCTACTTATATCGCAGCACAGTTCTACCCAACGCTAGCCACGCTATTGCCAACGGGGATCCTACTTGGGCTGGCGGCGGCTCCGTTGTGGTCAGCGAAATGTACTTACTTAACCAAGGTGAATAAGGCCGGTAATTAAGAAACACTTGGTTCTCTCACTACAATTAATTTCCAAGGCCACAGAGATGCCTAGCGGGGTTTCCCAGAATGTAGAAATTTTCTCACTCTGCTTCTAGAACCCTAAAAACACCTTTAAAAACTAGTATGAATTTAAACATAGGATTTTGAAATAGTGGGTGAAACACGGTGTTTGAGAATACGAGCCTATGATAGAGTCCATGAAGAGTTTTCCTTATATAAGAGGAGAAAGCTGGCCAAAGAGTAACATAAAACACAAAAAAAAGGTCCACTTAGTTGCCAGTTCCTTGCAGGTCATAAAAAGTTAACCAAAAGAAAGAGGTAAAATGTCTTGAAATCTCACTCAAACAATATCAAGCCATAGGAAGTTGGAAATATAGTATCAGACAGGGAGTTCCAGAGTTTACCATCTCATGTGAAGGAACATTTCCTGCTTTTTATCAATACTGAGGAGAAAAACGTAATGTCTTGCTTTCCATAGGTAGGCACCAAGTACGCCGAATTAACGGGACAAAACGAGGAGGTGATCGTGACACGGTATTTCGGGATCTTCTTCCTCTTCTTCCAGTCAACGCAGGTGTGGGGCAATCTTATCTCATCCACAGGTACCTTCAACTCACATTTCTTTCTCCTTACCATGATAACAATGTCGATCCCACAAACCACGTAATAACCTCCTGCTTTGTCCCCAGTGCTGTCCAGTGGTGGGGAGGAGCTAAACAAGACGGAAGAGGAGCTCGATCAATGTGGCTACAATTTCTGCCTAGCAGAAGATACAGAAAAGAATAGCACCGGCAACGGCACTGATGGCATCATTCCTGACTGGCAGAGGTACACCATGGCGAGTATCTACCTGGTGTTTGCTCTCCTGTCCTCAGTCATCATCGTGCTGTTCGTCAATCCCCTCAGCAGGTAAATATTCATCACGTCAAGGTTTTTTTTATTTATACAATGTGGGCTTTTTATGGGAATTTATGGGCTAAGGAGACCACCTAAAGGAGACCTTCTATCTGAAAGCCCACCCATTTGGGAACCGTTTCCCTGAATGGATGCCCAATCTCCCGTCAGACCGTAGCCAGGCTTCGAACCCATGCACTCGGGAACCCTAAGGCTCCAAGAGCGCAGTTACATGATTCACCATGCTGTCTGGTACTCATTAACTGAAAAATTGGTTGAAAGCATTATCCCACTTTTTATGAGGTGACTATGTACAAAGAAAAATTCTACTTCACCGGAGGCTGGGGTAACAATGAGAGTATACAATCAAATCAGAGAATGAACATTGCTCAATAACAAAATACATTTTACAAGAAAAGTCAAAAGAATTCTTGAAAACTAATTGTTCACGAGTAAAGCAGCTGAAAGCACGTATGACAATAATTCTACCGACCATCAAAAAAGACGTTGAATAAGATGCATTTTTCCGTATTGGAATTACATCTCATTCAACGCCTTTTTTAGAAAGACATCTCCATCAACAATTCTTTATACAGGTTCTGTGGGAATGTAGCCGAGACTGAGGACAAGTCGCAGATCCAGCTTCTGATCGCGACCTTCAACCACATGCGTCACCCGTACCAGCTGCTCATCATCCCCCTCACCATCTGGTCGGGTGTGGAACAAGGCTTCTTCCAGTCTGACTTCACCGCCGTAAGCACTTGGCATTAGCATCCTGTCTGTCCCATGCTGAGTTTTCCTCCTGCGGGACATTTAAGTGCTGTAACGTGCGGTCTTTCTCCTGGACAGGCCTACGTGTCGTGCGGCATCGGTGTACACATGGTGGGCTACGTGATGATCTGCTACGGAGTGTGTGATGCCCTCTGCTCAGTCTCCTTCAGCACGCTGGTCAAACTAGTGGGTCGCGTGCCCGTCTTCACTATGGGGGCGGTGATCAACTTCGGGGTTATCATCGCTCTTATACACTGGCGCCCTCACCCTGACGACACTCCCATATTCTTCGTGTTGGCCGGCTTGTGGGGCGTGTCGGATGCTGTCTGGCAGACGCAAATTAATGGTGAGCATTTTACTAGCACTGTCAAAGTAGGAAAAATGAGATGCGATGGAAAATGATTTGCTGTCTTGTATATGGTGCCACTTTGGTCAATGCATTTATGTATGTACTTCTGACAGGAAAAAGTCACTCGATGAAAAATCTTTTAACATAGAATGTTTAGTAACTTAGCAAGCACACTTCCAGTGTTCGTTGTTTAAAAAATAATAAGTGTTGCAAAGGCGAAGGTTAGTATACACATATAGTGCATTAACCTGTGATATAATCTTCCACAGCGTTCTATGGTGTAATCTTTCCCGGAAAGGCCGAAGCTGCATTCAGTAACTACCGCCTCTGGGAGTCCATCGGATTCATCATCTCCTTCGCTTGTAGCAGCCTCATCTGCATCAAGGCGAAGATCATCATTCTCTTTGTTTTCATCATCACAGGCATGGTAGGCTACTACTTCATCGAGATTAACGAAAAACGAGGAGGACTCAAGAAGGACAACAATGGAAATATTATTCCTATAGACAAGCTTGTCAAAGAAACTCCTCTTGGGCATTAATGGAAGACAACACATTTGTTGACTAATGTTTGTCTAACAATACACAGAAGGTTTCATTTGGGACCAATTGTTAGGGATAGCTTCCCTATAATAGGTTGTGATAACAGACCACTCTTGTACTTCATAGGAGCAGTCTGAAAACAACATAAAGTTCAAGAAAGAAAACCCATTAATTCAAATGTTGAAACAGTAGGGAAAAAATGTTCTTGTGTGTGTGTGTGTGTGTGTGTGTCTTAATAAAGTATTATTAATATGTATTGTTTTATGCACACACATTGATTAAAATGTATGCATCCGTTGCAAATTTATACTGAAGCTTGAGTTGGTGTAAAGGTTATAATAGATTATTTTTTCCTTTTTTTTTTTTTTTTTTTTTAATGATCAAATGTTTTGTCATGAGTCTGAGGAAGAGAGGCCAAGAGAGACAAGATCCAAGATATCGTAGAAATAAGCGTGGGAATTTTATATTTCGTATTTTCCCATCTTCGGTATAACTAGTTCAATTTTGCATCAAATCATGGAAGATATTTTACAGGTCCAGATTGACCTTAGGAAAGCAAAAAGATGGCTGATGACTAGACACACGACAAATGGAAAGGAAAGTGGGAAGTAATGAGACGCATTTTCATACTTATTCTACTTATCATCTGTCGATTTCATACAGCTTCAGAAACTCATGTGAGGATTAAAATAGTACAGACTCTGGCCATTAATCGTCTGACCTCCATAGACCTTTCCTGATGTCAATAAAATCGTCTAATAACATTCAAAACTCGTGGTAAAAATGTATCCCAGGACTAAAGGGGTAAAGTCCTGGCAAACACCAAGGAATAAGTGACCTTCCTATCTCTACTGTTTCTTAATCTTTTTTTTTTTTTCTTCTTTTACGGATAGGTGGGTGGAGGAGGTGGAGGAACATTTGCCGGTATGGAGGAGCCAACATCGATTTGATATTATGAGGAATGCAACACAAGTAATACATTGCAAGACGAGAGACGCTTAAAGGGAAATGACGTGGTACACAAAGAAGGGATCGGAGAGCATTTTTAGTGTAGAGAATAGGAGAAAAATCCATTGTAATGCAGCTATGCTAAACGGTCAAATAGATAACACTCAGCTAGGGCTTTCTTTTGCTGTTGTCCTTCATTTAAATATTACGTTTTCTAGAGTGTTTTTCAAAGAGAATGTAAATTTATCGGCTACACTAAAATATTATGTATTATTTCTATTTTTCTTTATGTATACCGTATAATGATATACAGTATACTTGAAAACAATTGTGGTATCTTTTTATTCCATTAAAATCAAACACGACAAAAAATTCACACTCTTTTATCATAATAGTTGTAAAAATGACTTGCATTTTCTTTTGCTTTAGTTACTCTTAGAAATACTTAGTTTTCATTGAACAATTTCTTAGCGAATGGGCTTGTTTAAAGGGTAACATCAAAATACTCTCAATGTCGTCATTTTTTATACCAGAGCCATGTGGGCCAGGCCAATACATAGCTCATAGTCATCCCTCTCAGTGCCAGTGACAGCACTAACGTCTGTCATTGTAACAGTATAATGAAGTCTTAATTATTATAAAACCTAACCATAGCACAGCTTTATTTTAGTTGATAGAAATTAAATACAATGTGGTAAAATCACATACACGCTAAGATCAGCATTCATATATCCCTTTCTCTTATCATCTTGACCTGTTGCTAAATATGTCACTACCTTCCGCAGACCTTATAGTACATAACACATGCAGGATTAATTAACTGTACTCTAAGCATTATACCACAATTCACAGACCGGACATAGCAAACAAATTTCCTGACTCTTTCTCCATTCACTTCTTTTTTGGCACAGAGTGAGAGAACCCCACAGAGGGTAAATGCAATAAAGGCGGTGTCACACTAGCACATTTTCTGTCGTTTTTCTGAAAATCGACGATAACCTGGCTGCGGCCTGTCACACACAAACGGTGTTTCGTCTGATACTTTCCGTCAGCACAGACCGCTCTTTTCAGGCCTTTTTTTTATAACAATCGTCCGTGTGGTCCCAGAGGCACCTACGGCTTCTTATGGTCTCCATAAGGAACTCTTCTGAAAGGCGTGTCCACCTTGGATGTTGATTCCCTGCCATAACAAAGCGTTCTGGTGCACTTCCAGAGCGTTGAAGACGCGGAAAGTCTTGGTCTTGGTCCAAGATATGTAAACAAAGGCGGAAAATTTGTCGACAGAAACGATCCCGATCGTCTGACAAATTCATGCGATAAGTTCATGTGGAACTATGAAAAGTCGACAGAAATCGCATTAATCGACGGAAAAAGTGCTAGTGTGACACCGCCTTAAGACACCTGACAAGTACGGTTTC
>CM035188.1:13441960-13463782 GCA_020233015.1 Callinectes sapidus | reverse complement strand
AACTCATGCTATATATGGCATATAAGTCAGGAAGGTAAGGGGGCAGGGAGGCGCCTGCCCTATGACGTCACAGCTGATGACGTCACACCTGATGACGTCACAGGTGCTTTATATTTACGTAGCGTAAACCATTTTAAAAATGACCCCTCGATAAAACGCCTTTAGATCAACCTATTGTATCTGATCCTACGTGATAAATAGGATAACTAATTCCCAAAGTATAAACACACTCCTAACAACAGTAATTGTAAAGAAATTCCACTGGAAAAAAACCATTTTATGAAAATATGACCCTTTTTAAAACTCGTTAAGCATCCATTAACTACCATCTCAGAGGAACCAAAACCCATTTCAAAACAATCGATTATTCAATTTTAATTATTTTAAACACTTTAGAGTGAGTTAGAGGCAGAAATAAATTGTTCACAGGCTGATAATTAAGTTTTTAATGTAACTTTGACTCCACTAAATAACACTTTTCCTCTCCACTCATTTCACTGAACTTTAGGCATAAAACATCATTGTATATGGACTACCTCTTGCAATTAATAACAACTTGATACAGCCTCAAATTAAAAAGTGCATTTGGCGTTCCAAGAAATTTAGCGCCAAAATTCCCCCTTATTTACCACCCTGATAACGCCAACCACAGCGATCTCCACCCCTTACACGCACGCAAATCACTTGAAACACGCTGCAGTATTCATAGAAAGCGTTAAATTTGACTATTGATCCCAAATAAACAGTCCAGAAACGAACACAATATCCTGATATATGAGCCGGCTGGCGGAGGCCCCGTGGTGATGGAACTGCCCCCCCTCCTATCTCACTCCCACCTTCATTAACCTTAAACTTCACAACGAAAGCTATGTCTGAATGGCTCATATGAAAGCTTAGTACCATGGCTGCATACTGTGGCAAGATGAGCCTATAATAATTGAGAGAAAAGGCTTAAAATGACCGATGAAATAAAAATCAAAGATGGCGCCCGGGCCTGAGGCGGTGACTTACCTGATGATACGCGGCAAGAGGCTGGTGGCACAGTAAGTGGCGGTAATAACAGTCAGTCCACCGCCAGTAAATCCATCTTGCTGCTTCAGTCCGGGAATTAGATGACTTGGACACCGAATAAACTACAATACTCTTCTTGTTCTGTCATTAAAACCACTGTCACTAAAAAACACACACCGTTTTGAGCGTGGAAATCGTCTTAATATGCCATCCAATGGTAAAACACTCATGAAATCTTGCTGGCCAGTTTATCCAGACGGTTTTGAGGTCTTCATATGGCACTAGGACGATAAAAACGCTTAAAATCCAGTGTCAATTCAACTAAACCGCTTTTCAATAGGTTAAAAGTAGCCAACCCACGTATACCCTCCCCTTCCGAACACTGGGAAGACACTACTTCACTTCTTTCTCAGACACCCCCGCGGCCCCGCCCCGCCCTCATGGCTGGCCGGGAAGGAGCATATTATTTTAACACCTGCCAAAGGGTTCTTGTAGTTTTCCAGGTTTGTCTCAACACAGCTAAGAAATCGAGTAGGTTACAGGCAAAGAACATAGATAGACAATAGATAAACATATATAATGCCCCTTAAACGTCGAGTAAGGCGAATTAGCGGAAAAAAAACCTGCAAAAATAAACGAAAGGACAAGGCTGACCGGTAGTCATGGTGACCAGCACTCGGAGCAAAAAGTTCTCGTATTTTTCAATGTTTCTCTAGACATAACTAAGAAATCGAGTACTTAATATGCAGAGGATATAGAAGAAGCGTGTAAAAGTACATATATAACCCCTTAACCGTCAAAATAAAGCGATTTAGTGAAAAAACAGACGTAGATAAACGAAGGAACAAGGCCGACCGGTCGTCATGTTTACAAGTACTAGGGCCAAAAAGTTATCGTATTTTTCCATGTTTCTCTTGACACAGCTAAGAAATCGAGTAGGTAATAATGCAAAGAGCAAATATGAAGCGTGGAAAAATACATATGTAACCCCATAAACGCCAAAAATAAAGCGAATTAGCGGGAAATAGCAAAAATAAGCGAAAGAAACAAGGGCAAACAGCGAACATGTTGACCAGTACTTAGGCCAAAAAGTTGTTGTATATTTCCATGTTTCTCTTGACACAGCTAAGAAATCGAGTAGATAATATGCGAAGAACATAGATAGACAATAGATAAATACATATATTACCCCATAGATGTCAAAAGTAAAGCGAATTTGCGAAAAATAACAAAAATACGCCAATAGAACAAGGCCAAAGGAGGCATAAAGTTCATTAAACAGTAACTTGACCCTCTCTCTCTCTCTCTCTCTCTCTCTCTCTCTCTCTCTCTCTCTCTCTCTCTCTCTCTCTCTCTCGCGAAACTGTATGACATGGTATTGTACTCAAGATAAAAGATGTGGTTTAGGCCGTTCGCAGCCACATGACACCGCCTCTCCCACCTCCCCCACAGCCTCCCATGCCCTATCGAGACACTGTACCGACGCCGCTACCCTCCCAGTCCCGGGTGTTGATGTGGGTGGCGGACAGGGCGTCTGATTCCTGGTGGACACGGGCGCAGTAGTGAGTTATTCCTTCGCCCGCCCGCCCACCCACCCAGTCGACCAACATTATGAACTCCTCGCGGCAGATGGCACCCCTATTCCATCCCACGGCACTCACACTCTCCACCTCGCCCTCACCCCGTCCTGGATACCCCTACCGCCCTTGGCAGAAGCTGTAGGAGATACGTAGATATCACCCTCACTCCTGTATATAGCTTTCTTCACCTCAGAGGCAGAATAGTGCGTTTGACAGGGAACTAATGGTAATTTACGAGGTGGTTCACTACTTCTCTGCCATGCCACCTCCTGCCACGCCCTTCCCTGCCATGCCACCTCCTGTCACGCCCTGCCAGGCCACGCCAACCCCTGCCACGCCCTGCCACGCCACGCCCTGCCACGCCATGCCAACCCCTGCTACACTCTTCCCTACTGCGTCACCCCCTGCTACGCCGTTCCCTGCCACGCCACCCCCTGCGACGCCACCCCCTGCGACGCCACCCCCTGCCACGCCCTACCCTGCCACGCCACCCCCTGCCACGCCACCCCGTGCCACGCCACCCCCTGCGACGCCACCCCCTACCAAGCCACCCCCTGCCATGCCAACCCCTGCCACGCCCTTCCCTGCCATGTCAACCCTTGCTACACTCTTCCCTGCCATACCAACCCCTGCTACGCCCTTCCCTGCCACGCCACCCCCTGCGACGCCACCCCCTGCCATGCCAACCCCTGCCACGCCCTTCCCTGCCATGCCAAACCCTGCTACGCCCTTCTCTGCCACGCCACCCCCTGTCACGCCCTTCCCTGCACATGAATAAACACACAAATGACAATTAGATATAAAAAACTAAAAAGTAAATTAATGATGTATGCCAGTGGTTCTCAACCTGGGGGCCATGGCCCCCAAGGGGGCCTCTTCTGTTCTCTTCATCAACATTTTATTTATTTATTTATTTATTTATTTTTTATTTTTTTTATTTATTTATTTTTTTTTTTTTTTTATTTATTTATTTTTTTTTTTTTTTTTGCCTTTTTTGGCAGGGTGGGATTTGGGAGAAAAATGAAGGGGAGCCACACGAATGTTGAGAATTCACGAAAAGGGAAATGGAGTGAAAAAGGTTGAGAACCACTGACTTAACCCTAATGTGGGAAGCAGCCTTGAGGTGCAGGCCAGCCTAGCCGAGGGCGTCCCCTCTCCGCCTCTCCGCAAGCCCACCAGCCTGACACCCACCCAATCCTTTCTGACCTCTGACCCTCACCTCTGACCGTGTTACGAAGGATCACTGAACTGTAAAGCTTCCCACTCAAGCCTCGCGTGTAAAGTTTGTACCTATTACGTACGGCATGTCATTAGATACATGTTAGAGTGATTTATCTCTTATATCTATGTACAATATTCGTATATGATTTGATGATCTACTGTACGGTTTAAGAATGGATTTTTTTACTTTTTTACACTTTTAAAGGGTGGCTCTAGGCTAAGTTTTGAACTTGTATTCATGAAGCCTGCTTAGTTTCCGTGTTGATAATGTCAGCATCAAAATTGTGAAACGCTTGAGCTGTTTCCCTTGGCATCGTTACTCAGTTAACTCACGGATACCTTGTCTGATGCGTCACGTGACAGTATGTGTTATGGGTTTTTTTAACATTTCTTATTTTTCTTATTTTAGTAACATTATTAAGCAGGATGACACGCTGCAACACACTAGTACAATAACACACCTGTCTTTCTCTCCGCCTTACCTGTGGCCTTTCAAACGTGACCTTCAGAATCTTCACCATAACTTCTTGAACTTGCACCGGGAAAGGAAAAAGTTGGGATTTTCACCGCTGCCTCTGTCCTACAAAGCAAATGCCTCGAGTTGACATTTGGTACAATACGCAGAGAAAGTGAGCCGGTGCCCAACATTGTTTACTTTGACCTGATTGTGTTCCTGTCAGTGAAAGACCCGCGTGTTTAGTCTGATTTGCTGCTTCCTGCTGGTGATCACTCGTCTGCCTCTCATCTCGCGGCATTCACTGTTCCATGGACGTGTTGGCGCTGGTTAGGTCGTGTCGCAAGTCTGTGTGAAATTGCATAGTGTTGTTTTATTCAGCATGAGTATGATCTGAATTTTTTCCTGGTATGTCTGGTGTTATTTGTTGTTGTTCTTGTTGTTGCCGCTGCTGCTGCTGTTGTTTTTCTTCTTTGTCTTGTTCTTGTTCTTCTTGTTCTTGTTCTTGTTCTTATTATTATTATTATTATTATTATTATTATTATTATTATTATTATTATTATTATTATTATTACTATTATTATTGTCAATTATATAATTTTTTTATTGTTGTTATTACTCCTTTTCTTGAAAATTTGTTGGTGCTTTGAAAATATACAAAAAATATATATATATACCATATTTTCACTCACAACTTACGTGTCACCTTCGAACGAAGCTACCACTCCTTATAAGATTGAAGGAAATAGTTTGCCAACATTTTGTGGTGTTCTAACGTAAAACTAACGTTGATCAGTTTACAAATGTGCTTTTATCATATTAGCAAGTGGTCGTAGCCATGTAGCTCCTTGCTGTGCTAAGCGGTAGAGACTGGGGAGAGAAAGCAGTAGAAATCAACCATAGGTAGGATATAAACTTTCAGACCTTATTAACAAATAGGTGCCATATCACTCGCACGTATACGAAAATTTGGCTTTAGGTGGTGAGATATTGTACCGCGGCAAGGAGTGTTTACTGTATTCATTGAGAGTGAGAGTAACGTGATTTGCATGTGAAAGAAGGTGGACTCGTGTTTCAACTCTCAGCTTGGCGGTGGATCCATTCCGGGTGCTCGTGTGGGCTCAGCTGATGGTCGGACTGATTAGAGTGTTCGCCGCAGCACGCACTAACCGAGACCCTTGCTTTTTATGAGGCCGACACGCTGATCGCCCAGGCAGATGAGGGACCGCGAGGTTATCAAAGGAGATCCTCAGCGTGTAACTTTGGTCCAGATTCTCTATAATGACGTCTGGATACGTCATCACGTGGGAAGATTTTGATTTACTTTTGTCATTTACTCCCTATCATTACTGCATTCATTTAAACACAAATAGAGTGTAAAAAAATCTTATTTAATTTTCAAGTTTCGTGAAGTGTGTGTGGCTTCTTATTTTCGTAAAGAATGTAAGCAACGAAGCGTTTGGTGAAAGGGATATTGATTTTTACCTACTTAACCTCTTCAGTACTGAGACGCATTTTTACCACTAGTTTTTGGATGTGATCAGAGGATTTTATTGACTTTAGCAAGGGTCTATGGAGATCAAGAAGATTAATGGTCAGAGTCTGTACTATTTTTATTTCCATATGAGTTTCTGAAGCTGTATGAAATCGACAAATAATGAGCTGAATAGATATAAGAACGCGTTCCAATACTGAAGGGGTTAAGAAAAACTTTTAAGGGAAGGATGCATCACAGGTATTGGCTGATGAGATTATACGTAAAAGAAAATATAGGAAATGCTATGATATTCAGTCTCAATTGAGATTATTGTCATTGATTTCTCGAACTATGTGTTTCGTCTTCTTCTTATCCTTATTCTTATCCTTATTCTTAATCTCTCTCTCTCTCTCTCTCTCTCTCTCTCTCTCTCTCTCTCTCTCTCTCTCTCTCTCTCTCTCTCTCTCTCTCTCTCTCGTCTCTCTCTCTCTCTCTCTCTCTCTCTCTCTCTCTCTCTCTCTCTCTCTCTCTCTCTCTCTCTCTCTCTCTCTCTCTCTCTCTCTCTCTCTCTTATTTTAGAATCCAATTAGCTCAACCGTACAGCCCCTAAGGCATCAAAACATTTAAAGTACCATTATAGTCGGCATGTGTGGTGTTGTGTGATGGAAAGAGAGAGAGAGAGAGAGAGAGAGAGAGAGAGAGAGAGAGAGAGAGAGAGAGAGAGAGAGAGAGAGAGAGAGAGAGAGATCGTAATAGATAAAGGTAATGGGTTTTTGACTAAGACTAATATTCCGTACACAAAGGCCCGGCGTGAAAGAGATCGTCTTACGCTCCCATAGAATCGCGGTGTTTGAGTCAAGAGTTCAGATTGCTTGATTGCCGTATTAGGTGTGTTTGGCCTACCTGTTTGTTTGACTCTCTAACCCCTTCAGTACTGAGACACACTTATACCGCGAGTTTTGGGTGGGATGAGACGATTTTATTGGCATTAGGAAGGGTTTATGGAGGTCAGAAGATTAATGGCCAGAGTCTGTACTATTTTAATCCATTCATGAGTTTGTGTAGCTGTATAAAATCGCCAAATATTAAATAGAATAAACATGAAAAGGTTTCCCACTACTTATTGTGTTAAGATTAGCTTCTGCTTTTCTTACTAATATATACCTCATACTTGCTCTTAACTAATACCAAACGTTAACCTCTATTGCAAGTACGTATCATCATTCTTATAAGGACTATGAGATGAATGGATCAATCTCTCTCTCTCTCTCTCTCTCTCTCTCTCTCTCTCTCTCTCTCTCTCTCTCTCTCTCTCTCTCTCTCTCTCTCTCTCTCTCTCTCGGGTTTTCGTCATCATTGTTTCAGTGAAGGGGGTCCTCTGTTTTGGTTTAATGATTTACAGCCACACTAGGCATGTACGACCTGAGACGTCTTCTGTAACGACTGGACGTCTTATCTTGTCTACCTTCAACAGACTATATCATTTGAAGATCTGTGGAGCTATTAAGAGTAGTTTTCATGGTTGTAGCGATTGCCTATAATAGGTTTTCTGCTTCAGTTGTGAAAAAATGAAAAGAAATTGAATTGTGGGAACTAAATTAATCGTCTTTCTGAAAACTCGAAGCACTTAGCCTCTTCAGTAGTGTGACATATTTTTACCACTAGTTTTGGGTATGATTTCACGATTTTATTGACATTAGGAAGGATCTATGAAGGTCAGAAGATTATTGGTCCGAGTCTTTACTATCTTAATCCCGACATGAGTTTTTCAAGTTGAATAAAATCTATAATTGATCAGCAGAATAAATATGAAGGGGTTAAGCATGTCAAAGTTAGTCTGAGAGAGAGAGAGAGAGAGAGAGAGATCTGTAAACAATGGAATGATTTCAGTGATCCGTCAGTGAACTCAATTCCCTTCACTCACCACAGCAGGTTCCCACGACCCCCGGGCCGCGACAAGGCACCCTCCCGTCCCCTCCTCTTTCTGCCCGACACAGCTATACGTACGTACGTCGGCTGCCTCTAGTGTCTAATTCCTGCAACGTTCTGTATACTTTTTAGACATTCTCTGTTTCTTTTTGAGATATTCTGTTTGTTGTTGTTGTTGTTGTTGTTGTTGTTGTTGTTGTTGTTGTTGTATTCGTGACTGTTTTATTCTTTTTTATATGTCTTTGTGCCTGTGTTTTTTTTTCCCTTCTTTCTTTCCTTTTGGAGAATCGGAGTAACTCAAGAACATCATTATTTTGCTTCTTCTGTGTGTATCTGAGTTTTTTTTATCATTCTCTGTATCTATCTATTTGTCTATCTATCTATCTCTTTTGTCTCCTTTCTTCCTTCATGTTTCTCTTTTTCTTTTATTTTTATCAATCTAACTTTCTTTGCTGTCGCTCTTGGAAATTCTTGTTATTTATTAATATTTACCTTTTATTTTACTCTCTCTCTCTCTCTCTCTCTCTCTCTCTCTCTCTCTCTCTCTCTCTCTCTCTCTCTCTCTCTCTTTCACTGAACAAGGTGCTGGCTGGCAGGTTGACTGGCTGGTGCTCTGAGTTTCACCACGAGCAAAAACTGCAGCTCTTCCCTACCACCAGTGTCGCGCTGGAATATTATAGGGTGTGTCTTTGTGGATACAGTACCTACGACCCATACTGCTGCTGCTGCTCCTACTACTACTACTTCTACTACTACTACTACTACTACTACTACTACTACTACTACTACTACTACTACTACTACTACTACGTGTGCATGTGTGTGTAATTCTGTTTTTCGTTACAATGTTCTTACTTCATTAGTTTTATACCACCTTTCAAACCCCTCTTTTCCTGTTTTTGAAAGTAGCTACCTTTACTGAGGAAGTTAAATTGCTGACACTCTCCTTACAAGAAACACAGGATTATCTTACAGTCAATGAACCACACTGACTCATCTCGTCCCTGTATAAGCACACCACGTCGTTCCCTATTACTTCTACATCACCAACCAACACCTCTGCTTCACCTGTCACGCTTCCACACACTACCACATACCCTGAAATACTTACTTACACCCTCACTGACTCTTACGCTATCACTTCCCGTATTCACATCATGTAACACTTTTCCTGAGATTTGGTTTGTCTTCCGTATTAACAAACTACCTTCGAGATCCTTTGTCTTAATTCAACCATTTCAAATCACTCTACCAGCTAAAGACTGTTAAATATACTCTTTTTAATCATCTTTTCTATCTTTCTTGTCGATGTTTGTTAAGATTACGTTGTTTTAGAGCTGCGTTGTGGTGTATATCGCAGTGAAAGAGTTAAACCATCCTACCACTCAGCCGTCTAAACCCTAACCAGCAGCACCATCATCCCCCAGCCACCTTGCTACCAGTTATCCCAAAAAACTCAGCTACCAACAGCAGCCCGAACCTAATAATCTTGAGCACTATTAGCCACCCTCTCCTCACCCGGAAGAAAGTACACCCGCTTAGCTAGGGAGGGAGAAAGCTTGCCTTGCGCCTTCCCCCAACCTACCCCAGACCAATCTCTCGGGCGGCGTCGAGCTAATGTGGGTTCTCGAGTACACGGTGCCGCCTCCTCCTCCTCCCCCTCCTCCTCCTCCTCCTCCTCCTCCTCCTTTTTCTTCTACCTCTACCCTCCACCTCCTCCATCTCTCCCTTGCTGAACTGAAGTTTCTCCGAAAAATAAATTGAAAACATGGCTTCACCGTACCTTTTTTTTTTTTTTTCTTTCCTTGAGGCGATTTTTCAGTGACGGAACGGAAGAGTGAAGCGTAATTTCTAGTGCGCAGTGTAGAAGAGCTTAGCGTGTGTACCCGGCAGAGCTTACAAGCCTTGATTTCTGGGGCGTTAGTGGGAATTATGCGGAACATAAGAAGGTATGTAAGGGAGGAGGCGGAGGTCTGAGGAAATTATAGGACGAGGAGAAAATATCCACTCAGAAATGCTGAAAGAGACGTAAAGTTAGGAAACAATAAAGGGCGCAGGTGTTTTGAAGAAGGCGACAGGATGACAATGACCATGGTGGTGATGATGGTAATGATGATAATGATAATGATGATGATGATGATGTTGATGATGATTAGCTACCACCACTATCACTTCCACCATTTAAACGCGAAACAAAATAAACAGAGCGACTAACTTCATTATCAATACCAGTAGTAGTAGTAGTTATAATAGTAGTAATAGGAGGAGGAGGACAGATTCTCTCTCTCTCTCTCTCTCTCTCTCTCTCTCTCTCTCTCTCTCTCTCTCTCTCTCTCTCTCTCTCTCTCTCTCTCTCTCTCTTTCTATCGTGTGTGTTTGTGGGGAGGGGGAGGCAGCGCGCTTCCCTGAGTCACATGGCCAAGGCTGGGGTGGCCTGTGACGTGGGTGGATCCAGCGACCTTCGGAGCTAAAATTTAATTACGGGTATTATAAGGTGGTTAAGCAAATGAGTCCCATCCCTCCTCACGTCTGATTTATGCTAAGCGTCATGAACCGGTATTACTAGCCCTCCTCTCGTCGCCGTTCCTCCCTATAACCCTCGCTGATCAAGCCGAGGACTCGAGTTGATTCATGACGAAGGTTATTTGGTTGTATTCCACTTAGTTCTCTTTTTGTCCGTAAGGGTGATGGTGCCGTACTTTGCTCCTGCGTTGGCGAAGCTGTGTTTTGATGTAAAGTAACGGCACTGTTTGTTGGTTGAAAAGACATTATTAAAAAGTAATGTTACTCTTTTACGAGTCATGAATATATAATATACTTGTTTTTTTTTAGGAGTACTAGTAAGAGTGGTTATAGTCGTAGTCATAGTCATAACGCTATAGTACTAGAGATGATAAAAGTTTACAGCATTTCTTGGCACATAGCCTAACCGAGTGGAGATCATCGTACAAGACATTCGAGGCCATAAAGATGGTCTTGCGGCGTGCCTCCCTAAGCCTTTCCTTACTCTACATGGAGGGCGGGCAGCTTGAATATTCACTCTGTAAATGCAACTAAAATCCGCCTTAACTTATGAATAAGCAAATACCATATACATATGGTGCTCGGGTAAGGTGAAAGCCAGAGTTCGCCTTACCTTTCCACGGCTTCCTCATCTTGTGGTTTCATAGGTTAAAAAACATTCCCATGGAGGGAAGGAAGTCCTGTACGTGTATTCTTCATCCATAGTGTTCATGCTGGGAAACAGAGGAGGTGGACGAGTAGGCGCCGTGTAGACATCAGTAACCGAACATGTAAGATCGTTTCATGACTTTCATTATTACCAAGGCCTCTAGCATAGCATTCTTGGTGAGGGCCTAACCTAACGGTGACAAAGCAAGGCGAGCAGGGGGGACAAAGGGAGTCCGTCACCGAGGCACTGCGACGTGGCGCGGGCGAAATTTTAAAGGCCGCGAGGGAGATGACAAGACAGGGAGGAGGAGAAGGGACAGGATATGCAAAAGGATCAGGGACGGGAGAGATGAGGGATGAGGGGGGAGGTAGCGGATCTCCTTCCAGCTAGAGAACCTCGTCGCCTCCGCCTGACCTACACCGTCCTCCCAAGGTCATTACCGTAGTCAGCTGTTTTCATTCTCTAGGATGGAGCATTATCGCTCACTCTTCCCTGGGCGGTGTCCAGGCGACCTTCACGGTCACTTCATACCGGGACTACATCCCTTACATTTTCAAAACACAATATAAAGAAGGGATGCTCACATACTGTGGAGAACATTGTTGACCAAGAGAAAATGCAAAAATATGTACATCGAAATTTCATGTATAATCATGCACAATGTATTTATATTCAGTCGGTTTCTACTCTTTAATTCGAAGATCGTGTGTTTACTGGTAAAGCCTTAACCGCTATCCCATGGTAGCCGGCCAGCAGGACCCGGTGAAGCGTTGGGCTTGACTCAGTGGCCGGGCGACCCGGAGTTCACCAACCGGGCGGCCGTTAGCAGACCCCCGGGCCCACCACAGAGCGGACACCCGCCTCTGCTCTTCACACTGCATCTTAGGCTCATCCTGGCCTTATATATATATATATATATATATATATATATATATATATATATATATATATATATATATATAGATATATATATATATATATATATATATATATACACACACACACACACACACACACACACACACACACACACACAATAATAGTCAAATGAGTAAAGGGTCAAAGTGAACAAGCCCTCCTGACCCTGAGCCCTCTCCTCCCACAGGGATATGAATCACAAGGCCCGACAAAAATCTGATCTCAGCCTATTAAATCACAGAGGACACAAGGGCCTTTTCCCTTCCCCGCCCAGCCTCCTCCCCGGCACGAGGCCTATGAGCCACCGGTCTCATGCAGGGCCTCATACACAGTATAGCCCTTTCTTGGTTCATATTTATAACAACACCGTCCCTTGCGACCAGACACAAACACCTTACTGTCACCCTAGCCTCAGCACCTCACTACCGCTACACATCCACCAGACCATCACTCACACCCACACACCGTTCCTTCGCGTCTCTTGTAATTCTTATGTGACATCGTATCACCACAGGATTCATATCGTGGCTGCTTGGTCAGAATTCCTTGTGCTAAGGCACTGGTGATGCAAAGGCACTGAGCCCCAAAACATAATGGGTTAATGTTTATAATTATGTGTTTGAATAGCCATTAAAATTCAAGCAGACGTTGGTGAGCGCTTGGGCGACGTACTCCACGATGTAATCTCGCTGTCTTAAGTTACATTACTAATACAACAGCAATATGATTAGATAACGTAGCTTAGCATTGACTTCCTTTCCCAGGCTCAACCTGTGGCCCGTCACCCGAGTAGCGGCCAGACGGTCATCAATGATGCAACACTGTCCAAACTGGTCGCATACTTGCTCTTCTGCGCCTCAGGGTTCCAGCAACGGAGAAGAACTGACGACTGTGAAATAACCATCGAAAGCCGTTTAACTTGTCCCTGTGTGTGTGTGTGTGTGTGTGTGTGTGTGTGTGTGTGTGTGTGTTGTGTTTTGGCGCGTAGGTGCATTGCTCTATAATGCCCGTGTGAGATATTTTACCCTTCGAAATTGGTATATTATGCTGATTTCACTCTGGCATATACGGGAACCATGTGCCAGCCGTCTTTCTTCTTTTGATATGTTTAGCACCTGGACAACGAGTAGTTAATATATGTGCTTTCTAACAATTTTGTTGAGGAAGGGCTGGAACCAAGAGTCCCAAGAGTCGTAGTCTGCTGCAGGGAACCATCCTCATACTTATATGATATGTGCCGTTGCAACGATTTTTGTCTTGTTTTATTTGCAAAGAAGGCAGACATTACCGTGTGTGGGCCTGAAGGCTTCTTGTTGCTCCCCTCATTTTGTTATGTTCTTATGTTCTTAGGGGAGGGAAACACTCAGAAATCTATCAATTCACTTTATTTTTTTGTACACTGCTCATTGAAATTAATTAATATTCGAGATTCACGTACGATAAAGAAAAGGTACAAACATATATGTACAATAATTATACGGGTAAATATTGTAATGTAGAAAAGTTCAACAAGAAGTAAAATGCAGAGTTGAGCACTTTTGATGATAGTATTGAGAGAGTTCGCCAGCTGGTTATCTGAAGGTCACTGCCAGCACTATATACAATCTGTACTCACATCATCAGAAGCTGGGTAAGAGATGGCAATAATATAATACAGAGAGGTGAACATATAGAGAAGGACGAACACTTACAGTCGTTGTGACCCCAGACCATGTGAGCAGCCCAGGTCCCGGCGCTGTGCTGGGCTCGGTGGGGCGGGCGCGGCGGTTGAGTATCATTCAGGAAGGTTTATATACACATACATGATAGAAGGTACCTCTAGCTTCGAGGACGGTGACAGAAGACAAAATATTATATATACATATTTTTCTTATAATATAATTGCATACACAAAAATAAAGGCCGGATAGAAAAAATATACGCACAAAACATTAAAACCAACGATATTACCTTTACTTTCTTGTGTGTACTTACTTACATTGGACTGTATCTTAAGTCATATACAAGGTATTCTTGAAGAATTATCCTTCGTATGGGTGCCAACAAGTGTATATGTGTACGTACGAGTCGATCAGATGAGGTGTGGGAGCATGAGCTGGGAGAAATAACGTGGGGACTGAGAGGTAGTAGGTAACGTGCGGGGCGGGAAGGATGTGGCCAGTACAGACAGCTTGGGGCGACAGCTGTGGCACTGCGGCAGAGTGAGCACCGTGCCCACGTGAGAGGGAAGGTTCACAGGTCAGCGAACTTCGAAGCTTTACAAAATGAAACTCCGTATTACTTTGAGGAACACGAGAGTCACTGCACTGTCTTAATATACCCGGTCCAATGAAGGCGTATGTGTAAGACATTCCTTGCACCACACGAGTAAAGTATAAACCTGATATGCCTGTCAATCAATTGTTTTTTTTTCTGTAATTGATACGTTTATCTCACCCGGAGGATTCTGACGATCACTAACGCCATGAAGTCATCACAACTGGCAAACACGGCGGTCACTGTTCACTAACACTATGGGTTGATCAAAAATAGGGAGTATTTGTTCACTTTGTACTAACTCTTTAGAGCCGTGGTATGAGATATTGTGATTCACGAGCATCTCTTCAGCTTCAGGCCAGAAGAGATGGTACCTCCGTCACACTGGCTTGATAACACCAACACACTCGTTTCCGGTATCAATGTTCTCATCTTTTCAAACGTTTTTCACAAGTTGCAGTTGTCTTCGTTGTGTAAAGCAGGGAAGTGAGCATTCGTGTATTGTATCTCCTTTCTTGAGCGCTATTACAAGTATTCACTGACGAATATTTTCTTGTAGTCGGGTTCCTGGCGAAGGGCGGGTGTCGGCGCTGGCTGGGAGGAAGTGTCGTTTGTGTCGTTGTAGGGCACGGCCGGTGTGCATGACGCTCTGTCTAGCACGTGGAACAACTCCTCCACCGACAGCACGGAAGGATCCTGGATGGTAATTATTCCGTTTCTCCGGCGATTTTTGTCCATAATGGCGACCTGCATGCCCCCTCCGTTGGTGCCACTGGTAGTAGTAATCCCGTGCGTGGGTCCCGTGCTTGGGGTGGAGACTATGGCAGATTTCTTGGCTCTTTGCATTCCTTTGGCACGCTGGATCTTGTGCTGTCTTTTCACCTTGCTTCCACTGGTCTCCGGGGCCCGCCGCTTCTGGTACACTTCATGCAGGGCTCCCTCGCTCTTCCCCTCAATGACTCCATTACTCCCAACAGCCGCCAGAACAGACAAGTCTCCCTCTGATCGTGAAACTTCGACGGAATAGTGCAGGCTAGTGCCGGCCTCGTCCTCAGCAAGGTATAGACGGTACAGACTCAGCATGGATTCGCTTTTCACGGGCAAGATAAACATCATTTCTTCTTCCTTATCCACATTGGAGTCGAGGCGATCCAAGTCATTCATCGACAAAGACGATGATCTGTGCTTGCGGGAGAGTGTTCCGTCCTGAGTCTTGTTCTCGCTCTGCTTATTTATGCGAAGGTCAAGGCTGTCCACAGGCCCACACTCGCGAAGGTATTCTTTCTTCAGCTCCAGAGTATCACACTGAAAACCAGCGTTATAATAACCATTTGTATTTGTGTCTTCATTATAGTCTTCGTTGGCTTCCTTACTCTCCGCAATACTACTCTCGATGGTGGCAGTGACCTGAGAAGATGAGGACCTGAATGATGAAGCAACAGAATAAGTGGTGGAGGTTTCTGTAGTGTTAGTGGAGAGGTGGTAGGCATCCTCAGAGGAGCTGTGGTGAGCCTCGGGCGGTAATTGAGCTGGTGGACGTTCAGCCCGAATCTCGTTTCTGTTGTTATTACTATGCACGTGACTTTCGGTAGCGTAGTGAACTGGTTCAGGGCTCATTGTTGAACGAGGATCGTGGAACTCAAAGTCATCATTGGCTACAGTGGTGACTGAGGAACACCTCTGCTCGTCACCCAAGAAGCCATCGCTAAGGGAGGACATAGAGCCGAAAGTCTCTGAGAGTGTGGCATAGATGTGGTCCTCCTTCAGTGAGCTGTCTACGCTGTCCACCTGCAGGGGCAAGGATAGAATGGGTAACTGTGTTGTAATGTAATGATAATATTGCAAACTGCCAGGAAGGGAAAGCCGCTTAAGGACATCACAATTCTCTGACGAAAATACAAATGGTGCACATCACATTCAAGATATATCATTCGTAATATGCTTAATCAACATTAGACGCCTTGCCGTGTACGTACCTTAGCTAGTGGGTCGGAGTAGATGGGGTCCTGGCTACTGGTGGCGGCAGAGCCCAGTGACTCTGTAGGTTCTCGCGGATAGTAGGGTGGTCCGTAGGAGTCTCTCAGTTGAGGCTGCGTCGCGGTGCCCACAAGACCCCTGATTTCCTGTGATGACACACCCATCTTCATCCCCGCCGCGCCTCCTGCAGTGCACGAGACACAAGAGACTCATTAGCTTTATTGTCAGCACGTGGGTGGGTAGGATGGCATTCCATACTTCCTATTCAAATGGTATTACATAATGGTATATACGTACCTCGCCTGTAGGATGGCAGGATCTGTGTGGGGTTATCGACGTTCATGTTGAGGAGAGAAGAGAAGAGTGACCCGTTGGTGAGAGGGAAGGACTTCACTTCCTCTTTCGGGAACAACCTAAAAGGCCCCTCTGCTCCTGCTGCTGAAAAGGAGAAAAGGCAATAAAGCTTTTTTTCCACGTGTGTGTGTGTGTGTGTGTGTGTGTGTGTGTGTGTGTGTGTGTGTGTGTGTGTGTGTTAGTCTGGCCCTTTCACTGACCTCTCAAAGTCAGCCCCTTCAATCCGATCGGCCTAAAGGGTCATTGAGTTAGATGTCGATGCACATCACGATCACCACCACCACCACCACGACCACTACCATTATCTTATAGTCGTCTTCTTCTCTTTCTATTTCCGTAGTTTTCTCCTTTTCTTTGACCTCCTTCTCCTCCTCCTCCTCCTCCTCCTAACCACTATCATCACCATCTTTTCCACCGTTCTCCTCTTTCCCTACTCTTCCAGTTCTTCTCACGCCTCCTCTCCCAAGACCACCGCCATGACTACCACCACGGCTGCCACCCACGTGGGGGCCATCACCCACACTATCACGACCACCATCAGAATCACGGCCTCTAATATACTGGAGGAGTGCGTAACCCTATTGGTGTGTTATCGGGCGTCACAAGTTCCCACCGTGCCATGAAAGGATGTTCCCTGGAAACATAGTAGTAAAGAAGAGTAATAAATTCGCTGGTTTGTATGAGACGTGGGTTTAGATTATGTACTACACACCTAAGAATGTGCTTGAGATGAAGGGAATTGTAATCTGATGCCCGAATGTAGCACTGTTTGAATGCACTATGTATGAGGTTCCGATGTACCACATGCCTGGTTCTAATGCACCACTCCCAGTCTCCCATTAGAGGTGAAAGGCTGACCTACTTTGCTCCATTTCATTCAGACCTTGTAAGAATTTTGGCCATCTTTTTTTTTCATGAAATTTCAGATAAGAAGAAATGTTGTTTTTTTTTATGTTTTTCATGAAGAACTCTTCATTTTAACATTTAATGATCTGAAATATGCTCAAAAAAATTTGTTGTCATATTTTTTTTTTATTTAGGCCTTATATTTTTTTAATTAAGGACTAACATGACCATAGTTGAGTGGGTGGAGCTGGATAGCAATGGGGTGACTGTCTAGCCTCGGGTTGTAGTGCTCTGGCGTTGATGGGCGGGACTCTGAATCGATTTGGACACACACTCAATGGGCGTATAATGTTAAGTTCTTGAGCTACACAGTCATAGGAACAGCGGCGCCTTGCGGGATAACCGAGGTGCTCACAATCTATTTTATCGGATTGGCGACCAGTTGGTATGTGGGTGGTCCGTCCAATCAAGCTCAGGCCACCGGGCACACACAGGTTACAGCAAGGGTCAAAAACACGCTGACGAGGACAATAGAGTGCCCCCTACTACGATGCTGATATGCTTGTGTGTGAGAGTTCGACAGATTTACGCTCTTAGTTTCATGGGGGCTGGTGAGGGAAGACCGCGCTGCCTGTTCTCCGCTAACCGTGGGAGAAAATGTCTATGTGGGGACGTGAGTTTTAGTGACTGAGGTTCGCGAAGTGTTGAATGCAGGTGACGCAATGTTGCTTTACCAGAGTTCTGTGGTTCAGCTGAATCATTCGTGAACTGTTGTTGTCGTTTTTGTTCTTTTTAGCAAGTAGTAGTAGTAGTAGCAGTAGTAGTAGTAGTAGTAGTAGTAGTAGTAGTAAGAGGAGGAGGAGGAGGAGAAAGAGGAGGACGAGGAGGAGGAGGAGGAGTACCAGTAGGGTTAAGAACAATGATGATTTGTGGTCATGACATTCTCGCTGATGAAGTTTAAAGAAATTTCAAAGTGTGAAAAAAAGTGTGGCGTAAGAGGTGATGCAGCACGCGTGGCACTGACAAGACTGAGAGTGAAGTATACAGTAGTAAAACGGCTGGAACAGATTAATTGTACACGTTGACTTGGCGTGTAGAAGGAAGGGAAGGGAATGGCTGGATGAGGCGTGCTAAATACTGTGAAGATAATGGATTGTCAATTTAAATTCTTCCTGCACTCTTAAGCTTTCTGAAGGGTCAACCAAACAAGGCATGGGATTAGATTCTGTGGAGGGACGTAAAAAACAAGAGGACGACAAAAAAAATTGCTTATAATCGTGGTATTTGGCGGGCTGCCATCAGGTGACTAAGACTCTCTGTAGTAAACACCGCAAGTGCGCGTCACTGCTGCACTGATGATGATGGTGGTGGTGGTAGTGGTGAAGGTGGTTGTGGTGGTAAGGCGGATGATGATCGTGGAAACGATGGATGTGAAAAAGATATTTCCGTATATCTAGACTAATTATCATTCATATTCCTCACTTAGAGATTGGGTACACTAGAAATTGTTTTAAGGTTCCATTGTTAGCTACCCAACTGGGTCTCCTCTGATCGAAGGTGAAGGTCAAGATTTAATAGGATGGTTTTGAGCTGCTGCTGAGGCTTGTGTTTCGCGATTGCCTCCCAGTCACGGTAATTAGAGGTAGTGGCGGTGGTTGCCGCACTGCGCAGGGCTGTGAGACGCAGCGTTCCTGTCCTTGGGGCAAGAGGTAACAGCTTGGGCTGGTGTCGCAACGAAAATACTACCACTACTTCTACTACTACTCTTGTTTCTACTACTGCTACTACTACTTCTACTACTACTACTACTACTACTACTACTACTACTACTAATAATAATAATAATAATAATAATATACTATATTACCAATACTTCGACCACTTCTACAGTGTTCCACATGAGATAGTATGACTGAATTTCCATTCATGATCGCCTTCCATCCGCTGGCAGCATTTACGAGTGAGTCATATCAAGGCCAGCAAAGCACATTGCCTCACTTCCAAACATGCATTTCACAGTCACACTTCCCCCTACTTGATCAAAATAAACGCACGACAACGCATTTCATAACCACGGTATGACTTGGAGTTATCTCTAGTCCTTCCATTCCACAAATCCAAGCTGCTGAATTAAATAAGAGCATAGAGTGGTGATGTTACACCGTGATCACTGGAAACTTATTGCATTGACCTTGGGTAGCACGGACCATGATGCAAGACCATTCTCCGCCCCTCATAAATACAGTGGAGTAAATACCAATGCAGATGCAGCATTCATCCGTGAACACTTTAATGACGTGTCATACATTAAAAGCATGACGAGCATTCTTACCAAAGGAATGTGACAGATTTTTTGCACTCATGTTCAAGTTCAAATAGACGTTTTCCACTGATTATTTTTATGTAAGAAGGATTTAGCCAAGGGCAAAATAAACTCTAGTCAAAAAAGGCCCACTAAGTTGCCAGTCCTATTAAAAAGATTTATATAGAGAAGTTTTCTTTTCTTTCTTTCCCTTCTTAATTATTTTCGTTTTTACTTTTTATTTCCTTTCATTTCTCATGAATAATGTAATTATAGATGGAGCCTGTAGTTTTGTGTGAAGGAAAAGAATTGTCTGTAGAGGGCAGGCTGTGACTGCCCCCTTGTGTTGTGAGACACAAAGGGAAACGTTCAGTGAGGTCACAGCTGGCTTTAATAGTAAGCTCACAGCACCCCCTGAACCAGTGCTATTAGACCTCACTGGGAGTAATTATCTTTTCGGCAGGTGTCTACTGCCTCCTCCTGTGAATGCAATGCCAGCATACACAACATGTGCAGGCGCCTCAACATTGGCCTTGCAGTGAATCCAATCTTTAAGCTACATATTTTCATTCCCAAATATTATAAAGGAATTCAGTTGAGCTTACTGTTAATTCTTTCAGTGTACCGCTATATTGGAGGAAAATTAAAAAGTAAAAGTATGTTCAACTGACCATTGTACTTGTGGGGTTGTTGCTTGTTCTTGCAACAAGATGATCCGGCCGCCTCGCTGAAGGTGGCATCAACAAGGCCGAGGACTGGCGGCAGGAGCAGGCCCTCAGCCAAGGACAGCCACAGAGCTATGTTCTCCACAGGCCAGCCAGGCAGGAATGTGGGCATGAAGGTCCCCACCACCGTCAGCCCCTGTGTTGGGAGAAAGTCAGATTGTTAGTACCGAGTGAGGGAATGTCAAAACAATAGACTGGAGTTATAAGAGAATCTGTTTGTTATTGTCTTCGGTGTATGTTTCTTTTGTGTTACTGTGTTGTAGTGACATCACCGTGGATGTGACTCAATATATCATTACCGTGCAACATGATGAGTCAAGATTCGATTACGCACGGTTGTATGTGGCAATGACTAGATAATGGTCAAATGTACAGTCATGTTAAAGAAATACTACGCGCAGGAATGGAATGTGCGGGCACCGTGTTGAGTGACGCAAGGAAATCTCAAAACCTTGTTGTGATTCCGTCCTCCGTCACACTCGCCACCACTGTCATTTGGTGTCTTAACCCTGGTGATGCAACGTTCCTCCTCTCCGAGAACACCAACGCTGCTAACATTGTTCCAACCACTTCTCAAAAACAGTAGTATTTTTCTTACTTATTCATCGTGTTACCTAGCTAATTAGTTACTTTTTTCATTTGTTTTGTTATAATTGAAACCAATACCTTTCGACTTTTTCCCTACAAGATTTATTATTTTGTGCATGGCTGTGGTGAAATATGTTAATCATTTTTACATGGTGGTATAGACGCATCAATAAAAACAACTTCATTATAGTTTGAAACTCTTTTTACATACCATTCTTAGGATGTACGTGCGTTGTTAGGCCTATGCGATGCGGCACAGAGGGCGTGGCCTGTGCTGGAGCGGCCAGATGGTTGGCTTATCGTGTTGCCTATTTAAGGTCCATGTTATCCTCCCATGATAATCCACCACAATCACAGGTGTTGTCAAGTGTGACCTGTAGGCGACTATAGAATTCTTGGCGATACTCACAAACCTGTTTAGGCCTGAACGGGACCTTAATGCCAATCCCCCGATATCAACTTGACTCCTGTGTCTCCTCCTCCCTGCGCAAGAATTAGCTTCTTACCCATATATGTGCACGGTAATGTTTCACTGGAGAGCTGTGCAACGTGAGCATAGTAATTCATCCTCCTTGGAATACCACAATTAAGGACCCATCATTAAAATTGTCAGAGGATCCCAGACACTGGACAACGTGCAGGCAGCCCCGGTGACAATGGCGGGATAAAGCTGCCCTTGGACTAGTGCTAAGGTCACCTCCCCTGCAGTGCCCCGACGCCTCCCCCGGTAGTCCATGGCAGGACATTATGCATGGCCAAGGAGTCATTGAGACACACGACAATCCTCGTTAATGAAGCTCCAGTCGCTGTTCAGTCATGGCTCGCAGCGAGGCGGATGCGAGGGGCAGAGTGGCGTGGAAGGCGTGGCACGGTGTTGGGCTTGACGGGAGAAACTGGAGGATGCATTATTTACTTTTGCCTTGAATGAAATAGAGGACGTATTCAAGACACGCAGTGCTGATTTCAGAACGTTGTAAGACTAATATATATATATATATATATATATATATAT